>VYXC01011199.1:1226987-1371323 GCA_013397175.1 Platysteira castanea | reverse complement strand
CAGCAGCTGCCTGGGGCCTCGTGTATCTGGAATCCTCCACAATATATAATCTACATTTGCTGTCTTAAATGTCTTCTTGTACATACAGATTTTCCAAGTTTCTACTGTTCCCAAGGTATGCTAAGCCAGTGTGTAGGTTCAGGCCTGTGTCCTTCCCTTGTGCACGTAGTCCTGCACCCACCGTGGCAATATGGGGGCTCCAGAGCAACTTGGTACATTTAGGCAGGAACTTTTGCACTGGATGTGCTTTAAAGAAGGGTTTATCCATCCATTTGGAATATATAATTCAGTAAATGTGATGCAGTCCCTATTTTAGTGGCTTTCAAGATGCAGGGTACCTCTTCCTTCTTACTCATAGAATTTGTACATATGGAATAGGTCAGGTTACCACAGTCATTTAGATAATCTTACGAGATTTTTCAGAATCGTGTATCCATCACAACCTAGTTAGATGGGCTGATACACATATTTGGAAACCCCAGTAGTGTTTGTATACCAACATCATTATGGGTTCACAAGAGACAAAGATGAGGTCTGGATCTGAGCATCTGCAGAAATAAAGTGAAGCAAGGGGGAATCTACCTCAAACTGGACTGTAGCTTGACAAAGCTTTAGTGATAAAAGGATGAAGGTGGAGCCATGGATGGTCTAATCTTAAATTTTTCAGCAAGTATGCATTTGTGAAAAATCGATCTTTGGTTTGAAATGGTTTAAAACAAAACATGACTCTTATGGTAGCGGAGATTTGCTAACACTGTTTGACATACCAGATGTATGTCATATGACAGAACTGGGCTACTGGCATGCTACACTCTCTGTTTTCCCCAGGTCTTTCTTTGCAACTACAATTACATAAAAGACCTTTAGCAAGAGTTTTCAAAAGAGCTCAGGTTTTTTCAGGTTGCCCCTCTGATTATTGTAGCACAAAATTCTAGCCATGACTGCATTTTTTGGATGCTCCACAACGTGCTCAGTGGCTAAGATTGAATTATTTTTCATGATGCATTTTTCCAATGCTCTCAGGTAGCTGTTTCTTCACTTGAAAAAGATTCAGGTGCCCATCGTTACCACTTGAGAGAGATTTTTTTCTGTCAATTCTGTCAATTCTGTCAACTTTTCAGTGAAGTCCAGAGACACCCTAGCTTTTCATCAGGAGACATGGAGAAAAGTACCACTTTACTGAGCTGCAGTCAATAAAAGAACAGAGCTTGAATTACCACAGGCAAATACTGTGTGTGCAGATGAGTGATCCTGCACTAAGCTTAAAATTATTTTTCCTTTTCTCCTGTAAACTGTCCTGGGATGGTTGGTTTAGAGTTTTCTCTAAAATATTACACTGGGTAGAGATTTAACGTGACATGCCATCATACTTTATTTCAATCCAGGCCCATTTCTGGTTTTAATCACACCATTGTGTTACATATGTGAGTGAATTTCTGGAAGTACTGGAACTCTGATTCTGACAAGGCATAGATTAATGCATCTTGGCAATCCTGATATTCCAGTCCATTATTTTACACTGTGGGTTTTTAATTTAAATTTATTTTTTAAAAAATCAAGAAGAAGGGTGTGTCTTAGGATTCAAGTAGAAACAGGCTTTGTTGGATTTGGGTTTTTTTGTCCAGTGAGCCGTAAGAGAGGTTTAAAGTGATATAGAAATGATTTGGGATCTTAAGAAACAATAAATAAACAATATGTCATCTTACATATTTCTGAAGAGAAATTATTGCTAATGTGTTAGTATTAGTTCTCCTATTGCCTGATTAAGGACTTTATAACATTATGGTGAGATGACAGGCTGCTAGTTACTTCTTTCCCAGTGAAATATAGCCTGATATTCAAAACCAGAGGCCTGTGTTTGCCAGGTCTTGCTCTATAGGAGAGATCCTAATCTCAGTAAGATAAACTGCTTAAATAAAAGTTGATGAAAGAACAGTCCAAAGACTGGATTATGCTCTAACGGTTTTACAGTGCTTTGCTTTAGCACAATTCTGTGTGTGTGTCCTTAGGGAAGTCTAAACGATTCAGTGTTTACAGAATTGTATTAATCTTGATTTTTGCCAAGTTAATTTCTGTTCAGTATTTGTATATTCATTTCTATTTTGTACTGGGAAGAAATTATGGGGAAAGGGTTAAGAGCATGCTTGCTCTTCATCTGTTTTAAATCCAAAAATGTGAGCCTCTGTGCTGTTTCTAGGTTTCAGATTACACTCTGTGATTTATAGGGAAAGGCTGTTCTCCACAAGTTGAAATCCCATGTGTTTCTCCACCATTGTAAAATAGCAAATCCTGGAGAATGCTTCCAGTTGCAAAAATTGCAGTTTTGAACTACATTTATAACTGCCTTTTTTCCCTGAAGTGATGGCTTTGACAAGGGAAGTGAAGTCCCCTTGCCCTAATGCCATCTTTCCCCGTTTACTGTGCCTTTCATTGCAGCTTTCTCAAACCACAGCAACACCCTCACGTTTGCAGTCTTCTATCAGTTTATTTTTGGAGGCTACACCCACTAAAAAGTGCAGCTGTGAGAAGACACTTCTATCACTGTGCATAAGTAACATCCAGAGCCCCTACAGAGATGGCAGGCCAGGAGCCAAGGTGACCTAAACATCCATCAGTTCCCAGTCCCTTCTGCTGTCCCATGGGGAAAACGAGAGCAGAGTTTGGCTTCATGTTGTTCAGTGGATTTCTGTGGCAGTGGTGGGGGGTTTAGATACAGTTTGATTTCAGAATACAGTGCTTAGAAAGAGCTTCACAGCAGCAACTTCCACCTTCTCCTTTGCATTACTGAGCAGCAGGAGAATTTGCCAATCACCTCTGTAATGAAAAACCACGTGGCAAATTTTAGAACTTCTGAAATAGTATCATCACTGATTTTGGTAATTATTTAAATATTTCTATTCACATCAATGGCCTTTCCCTTTCAGATATTTTTCCTGCTGTAATTCCTGTCTCTGCAACAGGAGACCTGCTTCATTTTGTCAATCACAACTGTGCAATGACTTTCATGTGTGTTGAATAGCTGAGATACTCTCTCAACTTTGCCTTGGTAGAGTAGTTGAACTTGTGAAGATGGTTAAGTGACTCTAACCTCTTGCCTGTGATTGGTTTTACAAATAAGAGACAATGTTTTTACATCTATTCACCATTATTGAAAATACATGTATCACTGAGGTGTGGGAAAGAACTGAAGGACGTTCTGGCTAAAGTCATTGTGTGAGGTTTAAATAATGCGATATTGCTTTGACCTTCCATGGATCCCCTATGAACTGTGTCAGTCGTTGACCCAATGGAAGCTTATTTCTTTTGTCTCAAAACAAAAGGTTAAATGGGATGGCAGCAGTAGTGCTACATGATGAGTCCTAATTAAGATGCGTGATACAGCATATATTAAATTAGCATGTGTTATGTAGAGTAGAAACAAATAATTGAGGGTAGAAACAAATAGTTGAGAAATCTCAGTGGGTTACAGCATTTTCATGGTTTTACATCTCATATTCAGCATTAAATATTTTTGTGTACAGGTTGTATCTGAGGTGCATTCTGAGCAATGCAATTTAAGCCAAATAGAAAAGTCAAACTCAGCCTTGAGTTTGCTGAGGTGTTTTAGTTCCCTACAGCGGGTACAGCAAAGAGCTACTGTGTAGTGTGAGCAACTTCTCAAGCATAATGAAGTAGTGTAATATCATCCAGTTAAATATTCAAAGGTTATGGTATGTTTAATAGGCAAACTATAGAGAGGCAAGTAGCCAGGGGAAATATGATTATTTCTTCCTTGAGCCTCTGAGTGTAGCCCTGCATTTCCTTGTAAAATTCAGAGCTATGAATGACAAGCTCTGCAAAAAAATATATTATTTTTAATCTGAAAAAATGGCTTTTAACCAGAGGAGGCAAAATAATAATATCCACAGCTTCCCGTGTGCACTGAACAAAAAGCTCTGTTGTGTTCTGAATTCAGCTCTTTAGAAAAGGAGTTTAATGTGTCAGACTGTGTCTGTAAGAGTGCTGTACATTATTATTTACTTATCTGTGATCTCATTTGTGTCTCGCTACTTTCAAATTGCTTGGCCTTGAAACCGTGTGAAAAAGCAACAGCCTTCTAACTCAATAAGATGCAGAGAGGGAAGAGCTGAATAAAGGTTCACTGTGATTTGATATGGGCATCAATATTAATTGGTATTTTATAATGACATCACCAAAGCTGGGAAACAGCTTTGTTTGGGAATTGGATTGTATATTTGTCCTGCTTTTTTAATGTGGTTTTTCAGTCCCTTCCAAAGATAATTTTGTCTTCCTATTTTTTTTTTTCCCATCTTCTTTGTGCAGCTCTTCATGTCCTGGTAACAGGCATCACTTAAAATGCAATTGTGAAAATATACAGCAAAGGCAATTTAGGATGTACAAGAAATCTCATCCTCTTGCCTGATTTCCTTACAAAATATCCTTGTAAGGATTGTGTTCCTAGCTACCATCCCTGTGGGCAGACCACAAAGGAACTCTCTGATGCTACCTCTGTTTGCCCCAGTATGCCATTAGTTCTGAAAACCTATGCCTGATCTTCCTTCTAGCTACAGCAATTTTTCTTGGTTCTAGACATAGTGCGTGTTGGCCTATTTCCCCCAAGGAAGGTTGAACAAATTTAAGTGTGACACTCCAAAATCCTATGATGTTTAGCTATTCTGGATCCTCTTAGGTTTAGTTTGAAACCATTTTTTGCTTTGTTTTTCTTTAAAACATCAAAATCCCCCCAAAGGAGATGCTGTTTTTTAAACTTGTCCTTTTTTTGTATGTCTGTTAAAAATCTACAAGCCAAATCAAGCTAAGTCAGACTATCCGTAGAGAAAAGAGGATTGCTATAACTACATGAAAGGATTTCTCAGTTAAACCCATGACTTTTGAGAAGGGAGACATGAAAGCTGTAAAATAAAATAGAAATCCATTAAAAGATGACTGTGGTTTTAAAATTGCGTATTTTAAATTTTAAAAAGACCAACCACATATAGTTGGGAAATTACATAGCGGGGGAAGATGAATACAAATGTTAATTCAACTTAAGCTAATTCCCCATGGGCTAATGTTCACAATTAGTAAATAATCAAATTGTTTACTGGCTGAAGGGTTCACCAAAAGCCTGAATTTGACATTACTCTTGCAGAGCAGTTTTTAAATTTAGAATCACTGATACTCCTATGGAAGTCAGCCCCTGCGTTCCCCTAGGTGGGGAACATAAATTACATAATAAGACATGCATTTAAGTCAAAGAAACTTCTATTTTTAAGATTAAACCCTTGAAACATACTATTCTATAGAAATTATTTGTCAGATGTCTTCATAGAAATAATCAGCTATTGTTGTTGAATTACTCGGTGCTTAGATGAACAAATTCATTTGATGAAATCTTACCCACTCATAACTAGTTTACAAGCAACAACAGGAGTTCAGCAGATGTAGATCTTTCACAAACAGATTGTTTGCCAGTATTTACTAAAATGCCTTTGAATACTAAGACCAAAGAAATTTTAAAAATCTAGCTTACCTGCTATTTGTGATTCTTCTTGTTCTATGTGTATCTATTATTTCTGTAGTTCTATTGCATTTAAACCTGTGAAGACTCCGGTGGTGAGGACCTTGGGGGATAGATGAATCCATTAAAATGTCATTTGTCTTGTCACTGGTTTCTAACTTTGCTTACACTGAAAATGTTATGGGAGCATTTATGTAAATTCCAGTACCTGAAGGGAGCAAAGAGACAGACTGTTTACAAGGCAAGTAGTGACAGAACAAGGGGAAATGGCTTCAGACTAAGAGAGTGGGTTTAGATGAGGTATCAGGAAGAAATTCCTTACTTTCAGGGTGGTGAGGCACTGGAAGAGGTTGCCCAGAGAAGCTGTGGATGCCCCATCCCTGGAAGTGTTCAAGGCCAGGTTGGAAGGAGCTCTGAGCAACCTGGTCTAGGGGAAGGTGTCCCTGCCCATGGCAGGGGGTTGGAACTGGATGATCTTCCAACCCAAACCATTCTATGATTCTGTGTAAACTTAAGACCGTTTAATTAAACTTCAGTTATGTACCTGGTTTGCTCTTCAAATGTCCTCATACTTTTCTAATTCTTCCAGGCAGCTTTTACTGGATTATCCTTAAGATAGTTTTTGCAAGTCGTTTATGGGCCAGGCTATGTGTAGAGAGCCCCTAGTAAACTGATCATAATGATGGCAAACAACAGTCGCTCAGCTAGGAACAAATGAAAGGAGAAAGTGGATAGTCGACAATATTGGATATATAATCAGTGATTCCGACTTTATCCCGGGGTATGGTGATCAAGCACTTCCTATTTCAGAATACACAGCAATGCAACCTAATCCCTTCCAATTTACAGCATCTAAAATGTTGCTTGGTACGGAGAGATTCCCATCAATTGGGAATGGACAGGGAATGACAGAATAACCTTGAGCCACAGCAAATTTTATACTCAAAGTGCCCGGAGGACTAAGGATGGAAGATTTCATTAGACTTAATTGCGCTAATGAAATGGCTTAATGTAGTTACTCTGAGTCTCATCCACCAGATTCTGTGACAAGGAACGTTTTTCAGTGCCTGAATGGAAAAAAATATTTCAGCTCATATGCACAACATAGGATTAAAAACTGATGCATTAAAGATAAAGCTCTAATCTAAATAAAGATTACTTCCAAAACCTTCAGGCCAACCAACTTCAGTCTTATTTCTTGATACTTTACCCTGTCCCAAGTCAGAAATTTAAGATGACTGCAGAGAATTTAAATAGGTTTTAAAAACTGAGCTTGACTTCAAAACAGTGTTAGGTTTACTGAGAAATGGGCATTTTGTAAAAGATATTATAAATCTATGGCTCTCTCCAACTGAGTTTTGGTTCTTGTTAAACTCATTCTGAATAGACAGTGTTGACCTTTTAGCTCCGATAATATCAGCGTCCATGTTCATTGGGAGGCCTGTGCCAGACGTTACAGTCCTGATAATGAAATGTTCTGTACATGAACAAAAAGGCAAGTGTTATAAATAGGAAATTAGCACCACCTTTCCTCTGCCCTGTTGCTTTAATATTTCTGTTAACACTAAATCAATATGTAGAACACCTTCCTGAGGTGAAACGGGGAACAAACTTCTAATGGAATTACTAAGGGGTTGATAGAAAATATAACAACATTATAAGGACAATGAATATTTCTAATTAGTAATTGCTTTTCCTTGCTTACTCTTTATTGATTTATTTATTTACTCTTTATTTATTTATTTCAGAATGGGGATTAAAATTGTAAAACTTAATTTTAAAAAAAAAGTTTTTTATTTTTCTTGAATCACAGAGCAACCAAACCACACACCTGCTTACTTCCTTTCTCATAAAGCCACACAGTTTTCGCAATGAAAACTTTTAGCCTTTGTCCCAGAGCATTTGTCTGGGGTGGCCCCGCAGGTCCCCTGGCAGGAAGAAGGCGGGTGGGTGCTGGCTGAACAGTGACATTCACTGTGGCTGTCAGTGAGTGTGGGACTGGGGAATGAGCCACAGCTTCAGAAACCTACTAAGATTTGGGTTGATCATGTTGTGAAAAATGAACAATACATAGTCAAATGTACAAAAACCTGAATTGCAACAGTTTAGAGCATTTATTAATGTATAACAACTTTCCAACCAAATGGGAATGTCGGTTGAATTACATAAAGTACTTCATCATGCTTGTTTTCCAGTATAAGTGAAATTCCAGTTCAGATTGCTGATGGACTGATGAAGAGATCAGGTTTCTTCCAAGTGACTGGTTGTAGGTTTAAGTATCTTAACAACTAAAGCAGGCAGGAAAAACTAAGGATTTCTACTCATTTAATTCTGTCAGGCTTTCTTTTTCAGTGTGGGGGCTCAATGCCTTGTATTTTATTGCCAGGGTTTTTTTATCCTCATTTCATATCCTTTGAATAGCGCCTGCATCCGCAATAGGTTGTTTTTCAGGGCATGTACAAAGCAGACCTATTTTATACCTGCAAATAATGTAGGTTTGTATGAATCTATTTGCCCTATTGCAACGAGGATGGTCCTCTGTTGTTGAATTGTTACATCCTTCTTCTTCCTTCTGGGTTTCTAAGGGTTATAACAATGTTGTAGATTCCTTGGTGGCTTCAGGAAATTTAAATTCTGTGAGTTTAAGTCCATGAGAAATGTCACATAGCATGTGCTGTATTGAAGGGGATCTTGATGTCCTGTTGTTATTGAGAAAGAAAATTACTGGTAGCCAGTGAAAGCTATTGGCAATTATTCTTCAGAAGAGTGCAGGCTGAGAAGTTGTCCAGTATCAGAAATAACAATCTTTAGCTTGATTTTAAGGGCATTCTATGTCTATTACTTTTTAAGGTAACATACTGCTGGTTATTAGAATCAGTCAAATGGTGTTTGGCAAGCTCCCTCAGATGTCAGTTATGATATTAATGGGTATGGTGACGATGAGGCTCAAAGCCTGATGAATGCTCAGGAGAGGAAAATAGCTTTGTTGCCAAAAGGGCGAAAGCCGTGCCTGCTGACCCTGTTGGTAATGCACTTATCCAACAAGCTTTCCCCCAAAGTCAGGCAAAACCAAACATCTGAAAATGACGGACTGCAACGCAGGAGAGCTTTGCTCACACAGCCACACTGAAGCAGGCAGGCTCCCTGGAGTATCCCAGCAGTCCCTGAAAACCCGTTCCACACTGCAGTCAGAGGCTCACAGCAGTGCTTCTCCAAAGGGCGTCTCCCGCCGGCTGTGGGGATGGACACACCAGGAAGGTGAGGTTCTGCACTCTGGCAGCACACTCAGGTGAGGTAATTTCCAGCCACACTCCTAAAAAAAAAATAAAGTATTCACAGAAGTGAGGGCGGTAGTGTATTAAGTACCTATCTGATGTCTAAGCGTGCTCCATGTGCCCAGAGGTTGCAGACAGCCCCTCTGTAACCAAAATTCAGAGATGTCACAAGTGGCTGAACAAACAAATATCACCAGTTAATGGTTAAGCTCTCAATTTACCAAAGCATTTGTTACCAGTTTGCAAAAGAGATCAAACAACCGTGAATCATAACCTTGGCTACTAATTAAATCCTTTATTCCCTTCTCTCATCGCAGAAGCATTTAATCTTGGGGAATCAGGACAGCTTGTTGTGCAGAATTACATTTTACAGCATAAGCAGAAACAAGCTTACTGTAAGGCTTCCTACTGGAGCTGGAAATGGGAAGGATTAAAATGAGAATATTAACTTTCCCTCCTGGCATGGTAGTTCATGTTAGCACTGAAAAATGATTGATGGTGAATAGCTGCATTGGAAAATCATTTTGGTGGTGTAGCTTTGTTGTTTCACTGAATGGCAAATACCATTCTTGTTATCCGCCTGCCTTGTTTATAGGTGAGACTTGTC
The DNA here is from genome assembly GCA_013397175.1 of Platysteira castanea. Taxonomy (NCBI): domain Eukaryota; kingdom Metazoa; phylum Chordata; class Aves; order Passeriformes; genus Platysteira; species Platysteira castanea. The sequence continues at coordinate 1,361,920 of VYXC01011199.1, read as the reverse complement.
CTCTAGATAGAGAATGAGGGATTTGGTGTGCTCTACTGTTGACTGGCTGTCCCAAAGAAAAATGTTTCACTCAGAAATAATGGACTGTGAAGAACACCCCAGAGGAAATGAGGCATAAACCAAAATACTACAAGCAGTTTTATGGCAACTCGATATATTTCTATTTGTCAAAAGATGTTTTTGTGTGCTTTTATGTATAGGATGTATAGCTGCATGATATCATACCTTTGATATTTACTAGAAAATTAAACAGTGTTTACCTTTTGGGCTTCCATCTCTGTGAAGCAGAACTTAAAAGCCCAAGCACTTCATTTCCTTTGGGTTTTGGGGAAGTCGTCCAAGTCCCTAGCAGGAGAATGATGCAGCACAGGCTCACAGAACAGGGTACCCTGAAGTAGCATTAGGCTAACTCTGTCCACCGGGAACTGATCCAGACACACAGCCATTTCAGTCAGGAGTAGCAAATTTCCATTTTTGTAACCCGAACCATGATGTTGCAGTCAGATCTATGGGAGCAGGGGCCTGGAGACAGTGTCTCTAAGACACCTCAGGAAGGTGTTAAGAGGGAAAGGGCTTCCTGTGCAGATCCAACTGCAGGTTTGGTGCATAATTATTGAGGTACAGACAACTTATATAAATAACTTAGAGGCATAGCAATCTGTAGACCTGTGGTGAAAAGCTGTATGTTATTAGCCTGAAAAGCAATGCATTTTCTGCTGTTTCTGGAGAAAGTAATCTTTTCTGTCATTGCTGAATCTGAACAGTTTCTATAACAGAAAGAACCCACCCAAGAGGCAATAGCTAGAAGTAGGAAATGATGGCTCTTTTTGGTTCTGTTTTTAGCTTTGCAGAAAGCTGTTTTTCTAATAAAAAGAGTGAGTTTTCAGAAGGGGAACACCCTAGCTACACCTGTTCAGAGGACAGACATCCACCATTTGTGCACACAGAAAGTTTATTTGCTGGGGGAGATTTATCCTGAGAAAACACCTGAATACTCACTAAAATTCCAGGTTATATTTAGCTGAAGGGGCTTGGGCGATACCAGGCTAAATCATACTAAAGACACAAACTTGTACAAACTTCTATAGAACTGAAATATGACTTCTCCATCCCGTAGTGAGTATGAATGCTGTCAGGTTCAGTATGGACAGAAAGCACTGCAAAGTGACATCTCAATATGCTGGTCTATCAGTATTACTAATAATAAGCTTATAAAGATAAAACATCTGGAACACCTAACTCTGCTTTTACAGCCGTCATTAGAAGTCTGCTTGGGATGAGAGTTAGAAACACTTGATGTTCATGCAGTTAAAAAGGAAATAAAGATGGTGCTGTAATATAATTCAAGTGCATCTTGGTAATAGTAATAGAACGAGCAATCTGAAAAATTGGCTTAAAGTGTTCGTTGTTATATTTTAATGTTAAGAAGGAAAATGCATCATTTTTGTAAGCTTTGAAAAATTTGAAATAAATGTTGTTCTTAAGGCACTGTTTGAAAAATAATGCCAGATACTAAGAAAATCTCATTTAAAAGTACAGTGAGCAAATTATTTTCTTTTTATTCTGTTTTCAGATCATATGCATATGCACAAAGAGGGGGATATATTTTTTAAAGACCTGTCCAATTATTTTGTCATTATATTAAGTTACAGTTCAATTTGGGGATAAATATGTATGTAGATGTTACATCCAGCAACCACAAGGTCATTTGGATTGTTTAGAAGTCAACAAATCAAAAATCTTTCAAGTGTTTGGTTTTTTTTTTAATAATTCTTTGGAAAAAACAGAATTTGTGTAAGTGAAGAAACATGTTGTACAGAAATTGTGGGGTGAACAGAAAGAAACCAACCAAACAAAAAACCCCCTAAAAACTGGATTTCTGGAGTGACTGTATAAAAGCTGTTCATGGCTGGATATGCAGGAATTTGAGAGTTTGGGGGTTTTTTTGTGGAAGTGAAACTGGGAGGGATGCATGGAGGTTTGCTTAGACACAGGAGGAGGTAGTGTGGACACCTCGTTTAGCTGTGAAATGTGTGCAAACCTAGCCTGGGTCAGATAAAACCCTGGATTTTCAGAGCCTTCTTGAAAGGTGAGGAAGGTCAGCAGAATGGTGTGTTGTGCTCCCAGGCTGGATCACAGCTACTTGCACTGCCCATTCATGTGTTGGTGAAGGATTTTCTGCAGACTGCTGTATTTACTGTCTGGATGGAGATGCTCTTTCCCCCTCCTCACCCTCCTCGTTTTTCCCACAGGCTGCGGGAACACCACCGCGCTGCCATCAAGGTGATTCGGAGGATGCAGTATTTTGTGGCAAAAAAAAAGTTCCAGGTGAGTTGAGAACAGAAAGCTCCTATTCTAAATAAACCCTTTTCTTCTCCTGATCCACTGTCTCTTTTAGAAACTTAAGAGAGACTAACACAATTCATTTCAATAATGGTGACCTACACCCGCTATTCTCTCTCTCCTTCAATAGGGTGGTTGTTTCGCAGCAGGTTAGTCAACTGTGGATGCACTGGAAATAGGCTAAACTCCTGAAATGCAGTCTGAATTAAAATGTTTTCTGCTAATGGACTTGACCCTTAGCCCTCTGTTATCGCTGTCTCTTTCTGCCAGTGCAAACATTCTCATATGTCTCCATTAATTCTGAGCTGTGTGCTGCTTTCATGCCGAGTCAGTAGGATTAGAGATTAAAATACTACCTCAGCCTTGTTTCTGCCCCTTACTCAATCATAATGAAGTCCTGATAAGAAACCAAGGTGGAAATTTGTTAGTGTATTGGAAGGTTTCTCATTTCTTCTCCTTTCTCCCCTCTGCATGGTAGGAGACCTCCTTCCCAGTTAGTGACATATCGATTCTCTTTCCTCCTCTGGCCCTCACTGACACATTTCCCATGTGCCACTCAACTTGCTGTGGTCCTGTGATGCCATAAGCATTTAACAGTAGCTAATTAACCTTGTTACCTGGTCTGAATAAAAAAATTCTGACTGCAAACTTCCTAAAAGTTAATTTCATTATTCCAGTAAAAACACATGTTAACAGCCTTCAGCTTGATTTAAACCAGGTGAATACATATATATATAGGTAATAAATATTTTACTGTACTTAAAATTAATTAATAAGGCTTAATCTCCAGAGAACAGTCTTCACAACTGAAAATGCAAAGGATGAGAGCGGCTTAACTGCCTACATCCATTTTCATATATGATCTTGCTACTGCTGCTTACAATAGACCAGAGAGCTTTTCTGCCCTTAATCTAGACCCTCCAAAATGGGACGGTGTCCTTTCTCCTTCAGATGTGAAGGCCACAAAATTTAAGATTAAAAAGATGGTGGTGGTGATGGTGACTTTCAATTGACAGTTCAATATATTCATAAGGCAAAGTTTGCTGCTACTTCAAACCCACAGTTCTGATTTCCTTGTAAAATTTAGAAGCACTGCCTGCATTCTTTAGCAAATTTCTCCTTTGAATGTTTTCATTTTTACTGAAATTCTTGAGCTAATTTATGGCTAAGGTTGTCTGAGCTTTTCAAAAAAATTGCTTTAGATATATATAATGTATTCAGACTGTCACCATTTAGGCTGAAATCTCCCATGTCCAGAGTTTTCTTGAAGAGAGTGCTTTCAAAAAGTTTCTGCTAGCACATTTCACCTTTTATTATCATTATTAGACTAAAATTAAGAAAGGCACAATGTCTCAACTTCTTGAAGATAATATTTGTAGTCATTTTGTTGAGAAGTTTCTTAGCACTTGCTGGTCAGCACTTGAAACTTGGCAAGGGACACGGTCCCTTCCAGTGATGTGTCTGCCTCTGTTTTGTGAATAATTGCCTAAATGTGGCCAGTTCCATTAAAATCTAATTTATTTTCATTCTAAAACTTGATTGTGATCCTTTGCTCTGCGGTAATTACTGAATCATTGCTCTCATAAATTTAGATCATAAAATATTTGCCATGGTATTAACTAAACTGCTTAGTTACAAGAAATCCACACGTTGTATATCTACCTCCCAAGTGGTATTTGTCAGAAACAGATTTTGAAAATGCCTGAACAGTGAGTGCAACATTATCCACCTGGCAAATAAACGAAACTCCCCTGCGGCAGATGATTTTGATAGAAGCTGAAAAAGCATTTGACTGAATAGAATGGGACTATTCAGTTCATACTTAAAACTGGTTTGTGCTCAGTATCTTGGTTGCTAATCTGGCTTCTCAGTTGTACTCTCACTTTTGCACCTGCAAAAGGCCTGGTCCTGGCCATCTACAAAATCCCTCCACAAGGTTGTCTCTCATCTCTCTTTAGCAGTCTTCCTTCTTCCTGAATGATCAATATTAGCTGCTGCTGAAGAACTGAAAATGTCATTTGGGTGAAGTGGGGTGGACTTCAAGTCACTGCTGTGTACAAGTGATGCGCTGCTGTTCCTTCAGAAGCAGAATCTCCAGTTGGAATGTAGGGCAATATCTCATACTTCTCCACAATTTTTGAATACAAGGTTATGATCCAGCTTAAAAATTTGGAGAGCACCAAAGGTGCAGTTTTCCAAAGCACCCAAGTAACTTAGTGCACAAAGTCACCTTGAAATTCAAGCCACTAGGTGCTTTTGACAATCTTTCCTGTTATTAGGCAATAACCACTGTCATTATTCTTTCGTCAAAAGTATGTTGTAAATCTGTTCTATGCACATAAAATAATCATAAGAAATTAAATTGTTTTAACATGTGCCAAGTAATGACTGTACTTTTCCTAATAAGCAGACTAATGTAATATCTGAAAATAAGGTAAAGCAGAAGATGCATTTTTTAAATGTATCTTTCAGCATTTACGAGGTCTGTACAGCTGTTTTCTGGTAGATATTTGTTTTCTAAGCTTTATGTTTTATGGGAAATGTATGTTCCAAAAAACCCAAAAAATTCAGATATTTTCGTCCTGTAATTATTGAAAAAAAACCACAACAAACCTGCAACTCAATTTCATCTGAAGTCCATTGGACTACTCATGCTTAAAATTAGCTGGAACACTACTAAGGAAGGCCAGCACTTTAAAGGAGTAGTTTTTAGAGATGCCTCTGAAGCTTTTGAGTAGGGCAGCATAGGAAGAAGGAGAGGAACAGGAAAATTTTGCAAAATAGGTCCCAGCATGAACCCAGCATGGTGCTTAAACTATACCAGCTGTTTGCAGGACACACCTGTAGGCCTAAATTTGACTGGATATATTTTTTAAAGAGCTCAGCTAATAACAGGGGGTGATGGCATCAGAAGGACAAAAGCCAGTTAGAAAGCAAAGCCTTCCTGTTTAAAAATAAATAGATAAATGAAACAAATAAAGAAAAGCTAAACAGGGATACAAAGATTTTCAAAGGACATGAAAAGCAAGTCTTTGTGAAGTATCATTTCCTCTTTAAAAAGGAGAGAAATTTAAGCTGTATTTCAAAGTCCAGGTTTAAATATAGTCCTTATGATGATACCCATGTATAACCCATGAACCCAGCATAATATCATAAAGAATTAATACCTTTTTTATGGATGTGTTTATGTTCTCATAAAGTCTGTAGTTCCAAATTCTATACAAAAGATCACATTCAATGCAAGTCCTGAGCATCAGTGAAGGTGAATGACTTATGGTTAAGGATGGATTTTGTAGATTATAGGGAAATGTAACTTAGAAATGAATGCTCTTCTAGGTTTTGTCCACCCTACCTACCAAAAATGAATTTTATCTATTAGTTATAAAGGAGATGTTTTTGACAAAATCTAATATTACAACTGAATTTCAGAAAGAAAATCACCATACTCAGTTATCCCATTGATTCATGAGTAAATAACCTTTGTTTTCTGATTATGAAATTTTCTAGAAGTCTTAAAACTTATGTACATGGATACAACTGCATTATCCATCACAGACAGAGACCAGGAATTTGTTCTGATTTCCCATTTTTATTTTGAAAACTTTTAAAATTTTATTTCCATGTAAGTTCTTTCAACTGGGTAAATTAATTTCCTTCTAAAATAGCTTTTTAACTTGTGGTATGATTTTTACCATGACAAATATTCTATATGAAGCATAAATTAAAAATACAGGTTGCAGTTCTACTGATGACATAACTGTTGCCTGATTTGTTACAATTTCCCTGGAAAATCTTACATTTCTATTCTTGTAGTTCATCATAGTATGTGATCCCTATGAATTTTGTGTGTAATCTTTTCTAATCTCCATACTGGGCTGTACTAAATTATGTATTTCAGTGTCCTGAGCTTTCACAGGGTGTTCTATCCATTTTATTTGACTGTTACTTGGTTCCATTTCCCAGAAATTCCCCTTTCCTGGATTCCCCTCTCCCTTTCCCAGGTCTGCCTCCCTGCCCACGCAGTTACTAGGGAACAACAACAGCCACAGCCAGTGGTGGACATTTAATGTTTGGCATTGGCTTTTGTACCTTTTACAAACTTTCATTTATGATCGGGGAAATTTTAACTTATTTAAGAAGAGTTTTGCCGTGAGTTTCGGTTAATTAGCAGAGGACCAAAAGGAAGAGAAGCAATTAAGGAAAGCTGTTGGACTGACTTCTACTTTTGTCCTTTCCATACTCATTTGTTACCTGCTGCAGGTTTTTTTTTCTTTTTAAAAAATTATTATATAGTCAACATCAAGAATATTTTCTCATGAAAGATCAGATTTCAATATCAAGTAGTTACAGAAAAATCAGTACTGACTATTAAATAACCAGTTGTACTCAGAAATATATCTTCATTCATAAATTCTATTTACTCTAGGTTTTCAATTCTTGTTTTAAAGAGAAAGAAACAGCTCTGTAAATGAAAAACAGGCAGGGAAATACCTACACTACTGTCAGGCTCTTGTGACAGAGTACGAGGGTGGCAAGAGAAAGCTTTGCATCTTTATTCTTACTGAACAGCTTTGCTTATTTATAGCACAAAAAGAATCCAAGAATTCTTTTTTTTTTTTTAATATCCCCATGTTTACAGTACTAGTCCATGGAAAGATTTACGGGCTTATGCCATGGCTGGTTCATATTTCTTTCTTTGTGGATGTTGGTTATGATTTATGTGTGTAAGCAGTTGGGATGCTTGGGAATTCTTCCATGCTCCTTGGTTAGATTAAAGCAATTCCCAGTCCTGCTTAGCCTTCCATTAGAGAGTTCCTCACATTCACCCAAGGCTTGCAGTTGACTTGGGGAATCTGGGAGACTGAAATATAATTTGTTTGATGAAGCAATGTTATTAAAGGAATGATTCCTGAAATGTAGGAGCTACTTCCCAGGCAGGTGCAAGGGACTGCATGAAGGTGCCACAGCCTGTTTTTTGTATTGTATTTTGCTTTCCTTTGGCTTAGAAAAAAAGGGTATTTATGGCATAGAATTGAGGAAATCCTGAAGCTAGGAAAATAAGATAAAGCTGTGCAGTGACATCTGCTTTTGAAGTACAGGTGACAAAATATTTCTGAGACTTCAAAAGGGATCCAAATTCTGGTATCTTAGAAGCTACCACTGAAAACTCTTTTCCTTGTTCTCAGAAGATGCAAGGAAGGAGAAGTTGTAACTCAGTGTTACCAAGGCTTTTACAAAACCTTGAAAATTATCTGCGGAGTTTCTATAAACAGCATAATGACTGAGTCAGAAATCATAGAATAGTTTGGGTTGGGAGGGACCTTTAAAGGTCGTCTACTGCAAACCCCCTGCCATGAGCAAGGACATCTTCACCCAGTCAGGTTGCTCAGGGCCCCTTCCAACCTGACCTTAAATGTTTCCAGGGATGGAGCATCCACAGTTTCTCTGGGCACCCCATTAAAGTGTCTCACCACCTTCACACTAAAGATGTTCTGCCCAATACCTAATCTAAACCTGCCCTCTTTCAGCTTGAAACCATTTCCCCCTTGTCCTATCACTACAGGCCCTTGTAAAAAGTTTGTCCCCCTCTTTTTTAAGACCCCCCCTTCAAATACTGAAAGGCCTCAGTGAGGTCTCCCTGGAGCCTTCTCTTCTCCAGGTTGAACAACAGAACTCTCTCAGCCTGTCTNCCCCCCCTTCAAATACTGAAAGGCCTCAGTGAGGTCTCCCTGGAGCCTTCTCTTCTCCAGGTTGAACAACAGAACTCTCTCAGCCTGTCTATAGCAGAGATGCTCCAGCCCTCTGATGATCTTTGTGGCCTCCTCCGGACCCATTCTATCAGGTCTACATCTTTTCTGTGCTGGGAACCCCAGTTCTGGCACTGATTGTACTGTATATTAAAGATATCTTCAATTTGTTGTTGCCCTTCAACACGTTGGTTCACTTGATTTCCAGTTAGTCTTGGGGTTTATAGGTTGATGCTTATTGCCTTTATCTTTTATACTACACAAAAGTTGTTTTATTACTAATAGGTCAGATTAAGTCTTTCCCATATATGAGGTGCAAATTACAGACACGGGGCATTTCTTGCTCCAGTGTTTCCCAGCAGTTGTGAAAGATCAGCCAGTCTTTCTGGAAGAGGAAATCAGTCATGCACCTTCATCTAGGACTGTGTTTTAATGTCCCATGGTAAGACCTGAACTATGAACCCCAGCTGCTGGCTGAGAACAGGGGTTTGTGCATGTGCAAGACCTCTTTATTTTTCAGTGGCCAAGGAGTATGAACCTTATTTCCAGAAGAAACTAGGGTGTGCACAGACTGCTGAACAAAGATAAACATTTTTGTCTCCAAGTTCTTTTGAGCTCGAGTTTGGTGGATTATCTCTTGAAAGGCATACAGACCTGCAGTAACAAAAAGGTGGATGAAATGAGAACTGTCAGAATTATTCCACCAGAAATGTGTGATCATGGCAACAGTCAAAATAGCTCTTATGTTTTCACAGTGTTGAAAGAACTTACTGTTTACTCTTCAAAAACATCTCCATTGCCACAGACCATTCTTCCATCCTTGTGACTTAAAGGCATGTTTTTTGTCTCCTATTTTACAGCAAGCCAGAAAGCCCTATGATGTCCGAGATGTTATTGAGCAATATTCTCAGGGCCACCTCAACCTGATGGTGCGAATCAAGGAGCTACAGAGGAGGTATGTCCGTGGAGCCCAGTCTTGGTACCTGTAAACAGCAGCAGCGGGTTATTTGTAAATTAGGCAGTGGATGGGGCCCACAGATAAAAAACTGACAGGGTTAAAGGTGCCGTATTGGCAGGACTGCGCAAAATTAGGGAATATAAAATAGCATTTGTGTAAAGTTTTCACACGGAGAGGAAAAGGCAAAAAGCTTAAAAATCTGATGATTGGGACTTACATGTATTACCTCAGTCTCTGCTAACTGTGACTATAGACTGCAATCCCTGCATGTTAGGGGCTGTTTTATACCTGGAGAGTGCAGTATTCTCACCTGCTCTGGTAGAATTGTACATAAGAGCAAACTCAGAGATGACAGATACAACAAGAAAGCTGCAGAAGAGCAAGGAAGGGACAAATCAATGCTGATCATGTGGAAGACTGATGGGCATGGTAAAACTTTGCAGTAGTTAAGGAAGCTGTAGAGCAATCTAAGTCAAATCCCATTTTGTTACTATATTTTAATTGCAAGCTACTCTTATCATAAAGCAACTGTTTCACTTACAGGACAAACCAGAATTAATTGAACTTCACTTTGCTTGTTTGTGAAGAGACCTCCCTGCTCCAGTGAGAGAGAGAAGATGCTGGTTCAGAATGATAAACAAAATTTTTTTCATTTTGGTTTATAGGTTGGACCAGTCCATAGGAAAGCCATCTCTTTTTATCTCCGTCTCAGGTAAGTAAATACAAAGGATGTGCCTGAAATTAATCTGATGAATATATAATTAATGGAAAATACTTGTTAAAATATTTTTCATTTCATTCCCAAAATTTTAAACAGGGCCAGCTGGTTGTGCTCTGAATATTAAGCATTGGCAATAATATTTAGTCATCAACACTTTTAAATCAGGGTTGTTCTTATTTAGTTTCTTAAAGCACCAACTTTCACTGAAGTTTTCAAAATGTTGGCTCTAGTCTCTCTCAGAGTCATCATATTTTCAATAAATTGGTGTGGTAAAATTAGAGTTCCTGTGGAATTGGTAATATTCACATAGATCTTTGATAGCTTTGAAAAGAGACTGGAAAAGGAGCACAAAGGACTAAGTTTGTGTGTGACAAGTCTGGCTAAGGAAAACTCTGTTTATGTGACTTTAAAACTCATATTTTTATATAGTTTAGACTGGGGGGAAAAGATTAAATGTTACCAAATGTGTTATTCGAGTTGGCTGTAGAGTCCTTTGCATAGTGGCAAATTGTTTTTAAGTTGCAATTAAAACATTAACTAAATTGGGAACATTTTTGCTCTCCATGGTTAAAGCATAAAACTAAGATGTAAAATACCTTAAACTCAGGGCTATTAAAAGCCCTGGCGTGGGCCAATGCTATAAAAAGAAACAGAAAACTACTTTTAAGGAATGGATCTATCAGCCTGGTAAGGGTGTTCAGTTACACGGTGTTGGTGGGCTAGTTAAACACACCCTGTTGTGGTTTGCTGCTATTTTGTTATACCACCATATATTAATTTGAAAATGTTTCTTGTTCCACAGAGAAAAGCAAAGATAGAGGAAATAACACGGTTGGTGCCAGGCTGAACAGAGTGGAGGACAAGGTAAGCCTCAGTTGCACTGGCAGTGAATGAGGACGTGGTTTGTGACCGAACAGTGCTTGTTTCATAGGATGTGAAGGAAAATTCAACTTAAAATAGAGTTGAATGCCCGGCTTTTCCAGGTGATGGAGCGTAATTTTTGTCACAGATTGCAGTTTTGGTTCTCATCATTTTAACAGAAAAAGAAAAAGAAACAGAATTTAATTGATTTCAGTCTCTTTTGGGACTTGCTTGCGGTTTTTTTATTTTTAATTGTATATATTACATATGTCTCAATGCTTTGCTTCCTTCCTCCACCATAGATAAAAGGCTCTGTTGCTTTAATACCTCAGTATATTATGGTCCATGAGATTTGCCTTTGATCGTTGCTCTGTTGTTTACATAAGTCCACCTACAATTCCTTAGAGAGGGAAATAGCAAACGTTGTTCCGTCCTGGTTTTCATTCCATATGATAAATGGAGTTTCTCCTTCCAAGTGACGTGAGTCCAAAAAAATCAGGTTTGTTCTATAATCACAAATTAACAGTTAAGTGCTTTGTAACCCTTTATTTCAATGCTGGCTATGCTTGAAAAAATAGATGACAGGTAGAGGTTGTGTCATTGTTAAAAAATACAGGTTTGCATATGCTGGTATTTAGGAAAGAAAGGAAGAGTTAAGAAGAATAGTTTGAACCTTTTACTGATCTCTTAGAGTGATTTGGTGAGGGAGTGAAAGCACTTCTTTACTTTAGGATTATTTCAATCATATATATGACCTGTTCATTCGTTATTAAGGAGTGAAGCTTTTTCCTGAGAAAAAGAACTTTCAGAATGTTCCTTCCACTACTGGAAAATGTGGTAACCTTATGAAGGTTTTGTTCTGAAGAGATATCCAGCAAATACTCTGCAAACTGAAAGAGGTGTGAGCAGTACATCCCAAGGGATACAAACTAGCACCTTGATCTGTATTGATTCATTTGTGACATGCCCGTTCCTTACACGTTTCTCCTTAAGTACTTTAATAAACTTGAATGATAGTGCTCAGGACTGCACTTCAGTCTCCTGGAAATAATGATGTTTTAAAGAAAACAGGTTTCTTTTGGTATATGGGGGGACACAGTGGAAGAGTGAAGTAGAAGAGAGGAAAGTAGAGTGCATTTAGCACAAAAAAGAATCACTGTGCAGTGCTCCCTCACATCTGTGGTTAATATCTGTTCTTACACATGGAAGCCCTTTCCAGAAAGTTTGGATTACATTTATTTATTTTCTCTCTATAATGTCAACTAAAAGTGTGGAACACTAGAAAATGTCTCGTGACTTGTGACAAAGAGCAATGACTTTTCAGTGTGGACAAATAATTCTCAAATGGCAGCTAAAGCAGCTTCTCAGTGCTATTTGTAAAATCTCCAGCGAGCCTGGGAAAGCCTTGGTGTTGTACTGACTCAGAGATAAGCTGTTTGGGGGTTATTAATTACTCTTTTTTACATCCTTACAAATAAGTACACCGTGAATTTATAGTGACTGGGTTTTTATGTCTTGTAATGGGACTGTAAAACACTCCCTGTATAATTTTAGTATAGCTAGGTTAAATTTTAGCCTTGTTTTAAGTAACAGACCCTTCTTTCTTTGCAGTTGCATGAGGTCATCTGTGGTTTCAGAGCTGTATGTTATCTGCCCTATACAGCTAGTCCTATCTGCAGGAATTTTATCTGAAAGTAGCTGAAAGGCTAAAAATAGAGGATTTCAGTTGGACTCAGCAAACAGTGGTTAGCATAAAAACACACTGGCAATGCTAGAATCACATTTTTGCTGCAACTGTAGATGGTGGCCAAAGCTAATTTTTTGGTATTTTTGCTGTCAGATATTGGCCCTCTCTTTCCCATAAAGTACATGGTGCTTGCTATGCTTTCAACATACAGTTAAATCCTTCCAGAGCTGAGTACTATATTAAGGATATCAGGTGGTTTTTAAGGTGACAAAACATTTTAAACAGTTTCATCCCATTTGGTTTGAGAATTAGTTTTCAGTCTTGGACTTCAGGAGAAATTTTCAGTGCTGCAGGCTAGTGTCGTATTTAAACACCTCTTGTGCCTTTGAAAAATCTCCTGTAAGTCAGAGGAAGGATATGTAGAGCCAGCAGTACAGAGAGGATGGCACCTAAAAGGGGCATTTTAAAATAAAATGCTTAAACAGCAGTGTATTGACAGGAATTATGATCCTTTATGGCAAAAACCTGGATTTTCAAGTATTGGCACCAGCAAAATGTTGTGGTGTCTTCTGTAAATTTAGGAACATGCTTATTTAAGGAAGAGAGAGTCCTGTAGTCTGTTCATCTTGTGCACTCAAACTTTGACCTTGTGATATACACAGTTTGTGATCCTGAACCTAAAGATTGTTTCCTAACATACAAAAGCCAAAGCGATGAATCACACTTGCAAGAACCTTCCTGCAGATTCCTTCCTGTGGAATGTTGTTATTTTGGCAAGACACTGAAAAGGTGATTCTGTGAATGTAACTAGGAACTGCATAGCCTCATAGGCCTTCATGAAGAGAAATCACGATCCAACATGTAATCACAGCATATTTTGCCTTTGCCATTGTTCTCTGTTGCTTACAAAGCTGAGGGTGGCAGATGCTGTGCCCTCCTAAAGGTGTCTTGCCATAGGTTGGTGCAGGGGGCTGCCCTCACCCGATCTGCTGGGCCACCAGCCAGCTGTGGTCCAGAGGGAATGTGACAGCAGGAGTGCAGGCAGGGCTCACACACCCTGCCAAGTGACAGTGGTCCAAGGGTGTGCATGTAGATACCTCAGGGAATGTAGTTGAGCAGGATTACAGCAGCAAATCAATTTATTTGCGGTGGCCAGCCTCCTCTTTTCATCCTTGAAACATCTGTGAGTGACTATTCAGCCTACCCTCAAGGAACCTGGCCACAGCTGGCTTGCTACCAAGCTCAGAATCAAAAACAGTTTTTTCCAGATGGGCCCAGCTGCGTGTGCACAGTGCCCTTCCTCCTCACACAACACTCCTCATCCTCACGCCGCAAGTGCTGCCTGCCAGGGGCTTAATGCTGGGTGTGCCCAGCAGCTCCAGCCAGGAGCAAGCCCACAGCGCACTTGGGAAATTCCGTGTCCTGCAGCTCCTATTTTCTTTTCACTGCACTAATTTTAGCTTGGCTACAAATGACTGCCATGCCAGTTTTTTAATTTTCACATTAATCTGTTCTTTTTCAGCCTTTTGCCAACCATTAATTTAGCTATAACAGGCGCAGTTTGCACTTCTCAGGTAATCAGCCAGGCTTGCTGCTTGGCTGCCCTAAGGAAATTCAGCCCTAAATATGGGCACTGCACAAAATCATCTAGAATATGCAGTGAAGGCTAAAAGTGGCCAGTCCCTGGACTCTCCCTGTTGTCCCTACAAACCAGACTGCCCCAGATGTCTGTAGGTCCTGTCTGTGGACCTCCCACAGTAGAATAACACAACCCAGATTTACAAAAAAATGTTAAAAGCCATCCTGAGCAGTAGACATTGTGCTCTTTTTCTGTTAAGTTGTTTTAAAAATAGAACTTAACCTTCTGCAATGATTTGAATACTTTAAAGTTTGCCTTTTAAGAATGATTATAGCAAGCCAAAGCAATTTTCTGGGCATCCCTTCTTATATACTCAGAATTGTTCCTCCTATCTGATAGTAAGTACAGTAGTAATATCAGGATTGCCAAGGTCATAACTAAAATCTTATAATAGTGTTTTTCAGTTACATGAAACATTAAGAGTTACGCTACCTGTTGCAAAATTTTGAATTGTAGAGATATAAATGGAGATTTCTATTTGTACAGGAGATCTGTGGTAGTGAGACGTGTGACACCTTTTAATGTGAATCAAACAGTTCTGCAAGACAGCATTAATTCCAGGCTTAGGCACACATTGCATGCTTACAGCTGAGAAGCTGAACCCTTATATTCTAAGCAATGCTGACCTAAAGAGCAACATAGAGACTGTTGCATTTTTTTCAGATTTACTTGGACAGCAGATAGCACCACTTTTAAAATCACATAGAAACATATCTTTTACATGAAAACATCTACCCTAAAATAGGTGCTCTTGTGCTTGTTGAGTTGGCTAGTGGAAATCTGGACTGATCTTGAGAACCAAAGCTGGAAGGCAGTGTACTTCTCATAGGCCTTTTGAGTTCTGGTTGTGCTGATTTGGTTTTCTGTCTTCAATCTACTGTGTCTGTGATTGCTAAATGTGTAGAGGTCGGTTAAATTGTAAGGATATGATAAATATTGGATACATTTTTTGCGGTGAGTGCTGACTATGTAACTTTTAAAGAGAAATAAGTGCAAAGGCTTGTTTGAGGTGGCTTTCAAAAAGTGGTGAAGACTGTATCTTAGAACATATATATATATGGTATGATATTTTCTTCTAGCTAAATAATTTTCTGTAATTGTTTCACCAGAGCATTTATTTTATCCATACATGTTTTAGAAAGCAGTTTAACTGGAACCATATTGAACACGGTTCCAATGAACAAAATGACCATTGATAAGTCAAGACCCAGTTTCTGACTTGATTCTTGCTCTTTTCCACTCTTGCTTTCTAGTTAACTAACAGTTCCTATTGCAAAAGGTTTCATTTCTGATTTATTTATCTTGTTGATTTCCTTAAAAATATATGAAATTGAGCTAAACATTGCAGAGGAATCTCACTGTAATGTGAATAAATCTGCTATTTTATTGTGTCATAAGGCAAATTGTAATTATGCCATTTCTAATAATGAACCCCCAGCCCATCCCATGCAGAAAAGTTCAGGACATGCTGCAGAGACCATTGAAGGTCATTGCTTTGACCTGAGGAGCCAACATTTTAGTTTTCCCTTATCATGGTAGGCAGAAGCATTAAGATTTATTAAAGTTGTGTGCCTTTGAGAGGACAACTTCTTTTGGTTGTTGTGACACAGTTTTGCTCAGTACCATGGACATGTTACTTTTATGACAGCATTTCTGTCGTAAATGAAAATATAGTTCTGTACCATTTATGTCTTGTTATTTGATGCTCCATATTTACAATCCTATGAGCACACATTAGATAGTTTAACTTTTTACTTAGAAAAGTGTTATCTCATCTACATCTTCCTGAGTTCAAAAATACCAAGTTTCATGTTGACAGCTTTCTCACCTAAAAGAATTCTTCATGTGTGGCCAGTTTTTTAACTTCATGTGAAACAACTGCATTATCTAACATAGGATCAGACCTTGGTGGGTTTTTTTCCTATAATTTTTAATGTCATTCTGTAGCCTGGAAACAGTTACCATGCGTCCTAGGGTAGCAGAGCAATCAGTGCAAACTTCAAAAAAGCCCTTGAGTGATGATGCCCTTGTTGCAAATTTTGGCTTTATTTTTAAATGGATGGAAATGGATTAATTGAATTTAATTGAATAAATATTGGTGACAAAAGATTGACAAACAACCCAACCTTCTGGCCAGTGCTGGAAAGCAATGTTAGAACCATCTTGGAGCGGTGACTTCAGAAAGTGTCTGGCATGGAAATATTCAGCACTTTGCAGGCTGAACATGCACTAGGCATTTCAGGTGTTGAATATTGGCAGCTTCTGCAGTAGATGTGTGAGGATTTGCCTTCCCAATTCTGAGAAACAGAACTAAAAGCTGTGGGTTTGGCTGGAAATTTTAAAAGATACATGAAATCAATAAAAATCAAAACAAACACTACCAAGCAGTTACTCATCTTGTATGCAGTTCTTGCAATAATGCAGAAGTAATAACCTGGGGGATGTGGAGGAATATTGAGGCATATGGAAGATTAAGTATCCCTATTAATTTAATCCTTAGTCTTTTTCCAGATGCTGAAGTACAAGCATACGGAAGCAATTTCCGTGCTGAACTTCATGATGGAGGATGCCCATTTTCTATAAATTGGACTACAACTAAGCACATCCTTCAACAATCCAGGTCATTAAGCAGCCTTACAGTTTTTAACAGCTTTTCTCTCACCAATCTGATAATATTTCAGTAGATAAAAACAAAAAACTACAGATTTCGGTGTCCAGTGTCCTATACTTCCCATCTTGCCAGCTACAGTAAAATAAAATTATCAGGCATACACAGTAAAAAATGAAAACAAAAAATAATTACTTGTTGGATGCACTGCTGCCAGAAGCTTCAGGAGCTAGACTAGAAACAGAGAGAGAGATTAGGCGAAGCCTTGGAGAAAGGCTCACTTGAGGATTATTAAACAGGATGTCTGTATGTAAACTCCAGTTTAGCAAGTACTTTAAACAGTAGTCAGCAATGAGTTGGTAAAAAAAAAAAAGAAAACCATGATTTTATGCATATGTACTTTCTTACACCGATTTTTTTTTTAAGACTCTTTGACAAACCTTGCGCTAGAGACAAGGTAACTGGGGCTGAGAAGCTTATGTGTTGTTCAAAGTATCCTTTTTATGCTAGGCTTTATACCGCTGCTGGATTTGGTCACCTACACAGCCTCACGGAATATTGCAGTGCCATGCCTTGGATCTGATCTGTTTACAAAGGCCGTGCAAGCAGCCCCCTTTGCCTGTCTAGAGAACATCCACGGGAGTGTTGGCAGAGCCATACCTTGAGGACTGCAAATCTTTGGAGTGTCCTTCACCTGCATCCATCTGTTAGCACTAATTTTATCTGTTTGAAGATCATTAGATATTGCTGCACAAATGAAAGCCAATCAATTTTTCCATAAATTTTTAAATGGTTTAACATAAACTATGTTCAGTGCTATCTATAACCGGTAGGATAGTTTCTAGGTGCAGTATCTTCACTATAATTACCTGGCCTACCAAGCAGTGTTACAAGCTGTTGTGGTGTTTTGTGGTCTGTTTCTGAAGAGTCAGCCCTTGGATCACAGTAAATGGGATTGTATAAAAAGAAAAATCTAGTATTGAACATAAATCCACAGATAATGAGAATACTGCAGCTCATTGGCTTATTTGCAGGAAATGAGAGTGTACACTTCCTCAGCACTGAAAAATGAAGTTAAGTGATAAAACATATGATCTTTATTCTCAAGAAGACTGGCTGAAGGTAGTTCAAGCTAGCACACGGTGGCTATGTTAGTACTCAAAAGCAATGA
The DNA here is from genome assembly GCA_013397175.1 of Platysteira castanea. NCBI lineage: Eukaryota > Metazoa > Chordata > Aves > Passeriformes > Platysteira > Platysteira castanea. The sequence goes on along the minus strand of VYXC01011199.1, from coordinate 1,344,185 downwards.
CTAATTAAACTCTGGTGACTCATTTGCATGAGTTGTCTGTGATACTCCCCTACAGATTTTATGAAGAGTAAAAAGGCAAAAAAAATACTCCTAAAGAGAAGAACTCCTGTTTAAGTGATCTGTGGTAGTTTTTACCTCAAATTTCTAGTGTTTGTGGATGCAGACAGCAGTTGGAAAGCATAATGCTGAGGACAGAGTGTAGACCTTTATAAATTCGAAGTGTTACATATATATACACATACGTAGATATGTAATTCTTAACACTGGCAGTGGGTGTGTGCTTATGATCCACACAGATGTCTGCTTGCTTATTAAGAGCAGAAATCCCAGAGGAATTTTAGCTAACATGCAGTATATCCATAAAATCTAGGAATTTGGGGAGGGGGGGAAATTGGAGGAATTAAATAATGCCTTACCAGTTAACAGTCTTTTAAACAATCTTCAGATTAGTTGCTGGTTTGGGAATCTGCTGGTGGTGTTTATGTTTGAGTAGGTATGCAAGTGGATGTGAGGTCTGCAAATGGGGATGACTCAATCTTTTATCAAACCATATAAAGCCTGTTTTGTCTGGCATTCAAAGATAAACCCAAGCAAGATTTGAAACGTAGCCTCCATCATTCTTGTGCAGAGACTGTTAACATTTGATGTGGAATGGAAATGCACAGTGCATATGCCGAGGGAGAATGTGGAACAGTTGTATGGACTAAATACCCTGTAGAGCTGATCAGAGAAAAGGGATTTAAGTGAACAGCACGTGTGCACAGCATGCTACACAGACAACTTTTATTTGTCTTTCTTATAGGTTAAAGGAAAAGAAATGACCATTAAGATCATCTCTGATTCTTTTTTTTTTTTTTTTGGGGGTGGAGGGGATGTTGCAGATGAGCGACCAAAAAACAGTCCAACATAAATGGCAAGTTTTGGGTTTGATACACCTTTCTTGAAATTAGATGCATCAAAGTTGAAACTGCTCATTGTCAAAGATCTGTTTTTAGAGGGATCTGGCTGGAATTAAAATATTTTATTTTCATTTGTAGTTGAGTATCAGGGAGGAGAAGTGGATGGAGCTGAAAGGACTCTATTCAGGCTGCAGTCTTTTCAGAGTTGGAATCTATTCAGCTCTTGGAAAAGATTCAGAGTAAAGGGAGGTATACTCCCTTTCTTACACAATGTCCATACCTTCTGACACCTTATCTGCTCCTCCTGTTCCCCCCAACCCTCTCCACCCTCAGCTAAAAATTGCAAACCAAAACTGCTCCAGGAAGAGAAATCAGAGAAGAAGCCTTTGCTCTCTGACTCCCACTTAGAGTTCGAGGAGTCAGAGGGAAGATCAGAAGAAAATAAGCAGTCATTGAAAGTAGAATATGGTTCAAAATACACCTACCACTTCTAGAGCTCAGGAAACCAGGAGGGCAAATACAGTTTCCTCAAATCCATCTCTGTTCTTGTATCCTACCCACTGGAGTTGTCACAAAACTACAATTCACTTTTCAACAAGAAAATTAAGATTTGCATGATTAAAAAAATCTATAAAAATCTAGAACAAATATAATTACAACTCTTTACACGTTTTTAAAGTATCCCACTGTTTCAGCAGTTAGCATGGGGCTGTGAACCCGTGTCACAGGCTCTCTTTCTGTCCCAAACTAAGTGATGCTGTGCTTGGTGGCTCCATCCAGCAGCCCCACCTGGCACAGTGCGATTGACCTTGTATGCCATGGGTGTAACAGTCTGATCAGCTGCCTCCCTTTGGATGCACCTCTGTGGCAGCTTTGTTATTTCCATCATGGCATGAAAGCTCTTGCTCTGACAAGTTAAGCACACAAAATAGAGGAGGGAAGGGAGAAAGAAAAATATTGTTTCCTTCTTTTACAGCTAAGGTGCAGGAAGTGACTTGCCTGAGGTATCACAGTGGCATCTGTGGCACAGCCAGGAATTCAACTTAACCCGTGTCTAGAACTTAACCACAAATCAGAATTCCTTTTTGTTGTTGTGTTTAAACGCTGCTCTAGTTTTGAGTAGTTACATTGGCCAGTGCAGGGTTCAACATAATCATAGTGCATTAATACTAAAACCATCCAGTACTTGAGAACAGCATATATAAACACATAAACCACACCAACCCAGCCAATATAAATGTACTGGGACTATTTTAGACAGTGCGTTTTAAATCATCTAGAAATTAATCTACTAACATCACTTTGTAGCCCAGGAACCTAGGGGTGGAGAGGACTAAACATGCTTACATGACACAGAAACTGTCATACATATAGATAATTATGCATGTAGTTTTGAAAGCTAAACAAATTATATTAAATGCTGTATTTTCACAGTCAAGCAGAGAGAAATATTCAAGTGAGTTCAAATATTCATGTAAGTTTCTGTTTTAAAAGTGTTGAATCCAACATTGCTCGCCATTGACCCTTCTGTGACATCTGTTAATCTTGGGTTTATTTCAATTTCTTTCTCTCCCTTTTTAAACAGATGATTCCACTTAAATCAACACTTGGTTTCCATTAGACAGATAGAAGGTGATTCACTTAGTAACATGTGCATCTTTATCTAGTTAAGTCCTAATAGCCTTAATATATCAAGGAAGCTGGTGTGATTAACAGCACTAGAGGCTTTGTCAGACACTTCACCTAATAAATACAGCCCTTTGTCCAACCATAGAAAAAGAGTGAACAAATAGATTGTGTTTCCAAACTGAAAATGTGTACAGCCTTGCTAAGTATTCTAAAATTATCCCTATAAAAATATATGTTGACAATAGGAGTTACATCTACATCTCTGTGTTTGTACATGTCTGCCAATCCCAGTGTGCTTTGGCTCGTTGCCCTGCCTGGGCCGTCCTTTTCCTGCTTTATCATTTCATGGTGCGGCCACCACTCGTGTATGATTTTCCTCCTGTTCACTTGCACTTCGGGCAGATTCTTTAGGCAGTTCTTTGTCTCTGGTTGTCATAGCTTATCTGTCCCGGGGTAGAGGGATGTGTGAGCATCAGTTGTGCCCCTCCAGTTAATGCTGGCAACAAAGACACCTGACTTGGCTTGACTATCACGTCGGATAATCCTGCCAAATGCGGCAGTCAAAACAAAAACCCCAAGAGTAAAATATATTCAAAATGTCAGCTTGAATGGAGATGGGGTCCTTGCTTCATCGTAGCTGAAGTTGTCTGGAAACTTTCCAGTTGTGCCACCAGTGTCAGTGATTGCATGCTGGGGTTGTCAGGGTCCTAAAGGAAGCCTTTATTCTGCTTCTATCCCAAGTTTCTAAAGAGCTTCAACCAGAGGAGTTTTACAGCAGAACACCTTAGAAATGAAATGGGCAAGGGGGAGTTTTGCTTCTTCTCAGAAAGAGACTGGCTGAGCCATAATCACAGATCCTCTGCCTCTGTGTTTGCTCCACATTACTGAAGGAAATTTTGGCCAAGCTTTGAGGTCAACCAGCCAGTCCCACAGAGATTTTGCCATAACTTCTCAGAAGAATTTTGGTACCAGAAGTCAGTGGGGAGGAACACAGTGCCTTTTCACTGATGCAAAAAAGCTGTGGTTTTTGCTACAGCCCAGAATTCATTCTCTTCTGTACAACACAAAGCCCTGCAGGCACATTGGCCTGGGGCCCAGGGATCCATCTAGCAGCATTTTGGGTGGCACTGCATCCACGCATGGCTTATCGGTGTGGGCAGGATGCTCTGCAAACATCCAGCTGTTTCTGGATTTAGCATGGACAGCACTGGCCCAGCTGTCTTTGCAGCACACTTTTGACTGTAGCTGAGTGGACACAATGCTCACAAAGAATGGGTTATTCAAAAGCTGCTCCAAGATAGCAGTTGACAAAGCTGGTTTTGAATCTGAGCCTTCTGAATCTCTGTGCAGAGGAATTTATGAATCTCATGGCAGCTAGAAAATAATTCAGTGGAAAGTAACTTCCTTTGCGTAGAGAAAGGGGAGGAGGAGAATTATCAGTTAGTGGTGCTACACTTGAGAATGAAAAGGCCAGTGATTCCTACAGACAACGTCACCTTCATTTTGTTTTCTGCGCTCTGGCTGTACAATTTCAGTGAAAAATCAGTTAAAGAACATCACACCAGGCCCAAAACAAAATGAGAACTATTTTTGTTGGTGGTTTGGGGTGGGTTTTTTTAGTCATGATTAGTTGTGGTAAATGAAGAGAGCCTAGACTGATGCATGTATTTTTTTGTCCAAGTCCAAACAATTCATGTCCTTTTTTCTCCAGTTTTTGTCCCCATTCAGTCCTGAGATGGCTGCTGTAATAAAAACTGACCAAGTGCAGTGCTTCAGTGATTTTGATGGCTACAGGGTTGGCATCCTTTCTTTCCACTGCCACTGGAAGGGCTGTGAGATGAGAGTAGGAAAGCCACAGTAGATCAGTATTTCTGTATGGCATATCTGAAGGTACAATTAAATTAGGACACAAGCAAATTCATTAGATACATCAGTGACTGCTACATTTATATTATTGAAAGAGCTCCATGTTAGAGGAGTGTAAGTTATACTGTGAAACAAAGCCCTAAAAACAACTGACCTAACTTTTGATGCAGTGAAGTTCCCCATCTGTACCCTCCACATACCCTTCCTGAGAGAGGCTTGTGCTGATTAATAACTGTGAAACAAATGAGGGTTAGCCTCATAAGTGCAGCAGAAAAACTTAGGAAAAAATGAATTGTTCTGTCTTCAGAGACACAGAGATGCACTCAGGGAGTTGAAGTCTTTGGGACCTATGGCCCCTTTGCAGTGCAGAAGCACCATAATGTAGTGGAATTAATCCAGCTCTCACTTGATAATAATTCAAGTTAATTTTTCTCTCCAGCTGCCCTGTGTTTCCCCTCAAGCTTTGACCTGTATTGTAACCTTAAAAAGGCATCCTCAAACATCTCAGCTCCAGCTCCTGAGTAAAGCCTGGGATGCTTATCTAGGCTGAAAGCTCTCAGAGCTCCAGCCTTTCCATGCATGTAGATGGGACTATTCTGACTTTCATTGGTGCTGGGATTTTGGATATTATCCATGACAAACAATAAAACAGTATTCTGGAGCAGAAGATTTGTGTGTCGTAGATGCATAGGCTTTTAAACATAAAATAAAACCAATGTAAATAACGCAGTAATGAAACAGGTATTTTCTATGCTAGATAAATTACTAGTAGATAGCTATGAGAACTCTAGAAAACAGTAAAGAACTTTAGAAACCGTTGGAGAAAAATGTGGATTCATTCATTTTTGTGGTGTGATTGCAGTGAGGGGGGAAAAAAAGGAAACCAGTTACCAAGATGAGTTATTAGAGGTAAATTGTGTTAAATGTAAGTCCAGAAGAATATAATCTCTACACATATAGTACTTTTTCAAAAATTTTATGTAATGTTTTGATCACTGTTTCTTCTGGAGGAAGTTATTGCTAACCTTGGAAAAGGAAGGCAGGTTAACTTAAAACTGAGATTCCTACTGGTAAAAAACTCTTATAGGTCTATTATTCATTCACAATAAAAGTGAGTATTTTGAGTAACTTAAGGGGTGTCTGCAGACATACTGGTCACACTCAGAAATGCTTTCATTTTAGGACATGTGTGGAAAAGTGTAGGAAGAGCACCAATATTTTAGTTAGCAAAGCATCAAGGAAGCTCCTGGAAGAATTTAGTACACATTAGTTTAAAGGGTGGCTAGATATGTCTTTGAAATTATCTAAGAGAGTTAACACAAATTGAAGGTGGTATGAAGGTAAGGGCAGAGGCTGGTTTAATTCGAGATTTAATGAAGGATGAAATTGTGTTAGCTGAGCTCAGCTGGCACTTATGAGGCAATAACTTACGGAATGGGGACCTTCCCTCCTTCAGCTTCACATGAGGCTGAGGGAGCTGGGGCCAGCGTGTGTCTCCGTGCTGTGCTGGTGAACACATGTATTGGGCCCTGTGACATCTCTGAACTTGCAGCAGCTTGAACCTTGATTCTAACCTGCATCCCAGAGCAGCTAGAGGGCATTGTGAAAAAACCCAACAACTGATGCCAACAAATTAAAAAATCCTTTCCAGCTTCAAAAAAATTTGTCTGGGGAAGTGTCAGAGCACATCCAAAATCTCCCTGGGCGTTGTCCCAATTCTCAGTGATGCAGAAGGGTGAAGGTAACATGGAAAGCATTTGGGAGGACTCTCTCTGGCAGGGTGATACACGAGCGTGTACATACAGACTCTTGCTTGCCTCTAGCAAACCTTGAGCTCAGGGAATTGCAAGCTTTTGTGACCCATTTTATACCCAAAAGAAGCAGAAGTCCTTCTACAATGAGAAACGCCATTTTCTTCTCTTTTGCTTGTAGAAAATCCCCCTCTCCATTGAACCCAGGAAATTTGCACTCTGTAGTATATAATAATGAGGTTTAGTGTAAAAGACTTGGTTTATTTCCACCCCCCTCCCAAGCTTTCTTTCATTTCTTCAGAGGTTTGTTTTGTACTCAAATGAAGCTGCGAGATACACATTGAGCAGGAATCAAAGTGGTGCTTTCATGGCAGTGCTGAAGCTAATCACTTGGCTTGCTGCTACAGGCATCTGCAGGCACCTTGAGCTGTGCTGCAGTAGTGTGCTGGCTCTGGGGGCCCAGCTATTTTAAATCATAATAGTGACACAGTGTGCATGCCTTCTTTCAAAGAGCCTGGGCAAGCCGCGCTGAGTTGATTTTCTTGGCACGCTGTGTACCTATAATTCTGTCTTATGTTTTGTAATGTCGGTATCTGGGCACAGAATCAAAAAGCTCCACTGAATATATAAGAATTTTTTTTTTCAAAAGAAAAACACAACAACAAACACATTCTTTGTTTTTAGATTGATAATATTCCTTCCAACAGCTATAGATGTTTAAGAACAAAGAAAGTTACTGGGGAAAGAAAAAAAGGAAAAAGAAACTTCGTGATTGTGGGAAATGTTTTGAAGCTTTTTGGCAAGACTGTCCAGGTGTTTTGTTAGTGATTTTTTTCTACCATGATTTTGGTTCTCTGGTAATATGCTTAAGTGACTGGGTTACTCAGGACAGTGAGAAATAAATGATAACTTTCCATGAAACACCTGAAAAGCCATGCATGTGCTGTGATGAGCTGACTTAGTGTGAGAGAATTGCATAATGGTCACAGTTTATTCTGTGTTGCTTTCCATTTTTTTTGTGCTGCTCAAGGAAGTAAAAGTAAGATAGGAGGATCTAGTTCTGTTACTCCCCACTTCACGTCCCAATAGCCTGGTTTTCAGGGGTGGTGGCAGACACTGTGGGGGCTCAGCATCACTGAAAAGTCAGCCCACACCTCTGCTCCGAAAAGGAATGTGATGCCATATTGCCTGTGCAGGAGCTGGAGAGGCAGCTGCTTTTCACAGTGAGGACGCTGAGCACCTGAAAAGCTGCGACTACCTAATCTCTATGAAAACAGGAAGAGTAGAGTTCAACAAGGTTCTCAAACAATCTGTAATTTAGGATAATGGCGTAATTAACCTCATGATAATAGCATGAAATGGATAAGCATGGATGGGGCTCCATTCAAGTACAAACAGAAGACCCAACTTCAACTGCAAAGTAACTAAGAGGGACCTTTCTGTTCCTGTTTCCTATTCATTGTATGAAATTGGTAAATGCTACCTACCTATGCGATTAGGGATGAGGCTGAGGAAGAATGCCTTCTGAATACAAAGTGAAAAAGAGAAGGAGTGAGCTGTTATTGGCAATATTTTGCTAGAGATCCATTACAAATGAGAACTTTTTGGCTATCTCTATTTCCTTTGTATCAATAACCAGCTACTCTCAAACACAATACTGAAAAATGACTGTGATCAAAAGTTTCCCTATTTTCTCAGGGATTTTTTATTTCTCAACTCTGAGGAAAGGGCTTTTCCCTACGATAGGAATGTTACCATGGTATGCTGCACCCGTCTTTTCTCTTCTTCATTTTTACATTAGATTTGTCTGCTTCCTGTGACTGCTGGTACTGATGCTTTCCCTAAGAATTCAGGTTTGAGTGCTTCTATCAAAGACTTTCTGAAGTTATCCGTGGTTACCAGAGGCAAGAAAAGGAGGTTAGCTTGGTTTTGGTTCATGGTAGTCAGTAGACCTAAAGCTGTTCCAAAAGTGTGTTTTGTTTCCAGAGAAGAGGATTTGATTTCAGAAAATTAGTCTCTGTAGCTAGTTGTAGGGAGGCAGATTGGTTAGAGTTTACAACCTCTTTTTGTTTAGCCCCTGGAACAGGGCCATGGAGTCTCAAATTTCCTGTATAAAGAGAGATCTGTACTCGGTCAGAAGGTAACCAGGCAAGGTACGAGAAGGCTGCAGGGTGAATGGCTCTTTCAACAATGAAATCAGTTTGGGGTCTTTAAGATCCCAGCAGTGAGTTGTCTCAAGATAGTGTTGAGCAGGCAAAATTCATAAAATCCTCAGAGGGCCAAAATAACCACCCTTGAGAAAACAAAACAAAACTTCAGAAAATGCTAAACAGTAAAAAAATTCCCACAAATCTGATAATCCTTATGAAGTTCTCTGGCTCTCAGGACATCAGAGGAGGTGAGAGCTACTCATGTCTTCATTTCCTTCCCAGTGAGTCCTGTATGCTTTGGCTGTTCACATGCATACCCATGGAGAATGGTATCTCATGCAAAATATCTTGGTGCACTGTTGTTCTGGAAGCAAAGGCATGATGCACCTTGAGTTTGAGGATTAGGGATCTTAAATAGTCACACCTGCAAAGAGAGGATTCACCTTGCTCCCTTCTTCCTGATGCTGAAGGTGTTAGTAAATCATGTTCATACATTACTCCAGAGTTCTCAGGCAGAAAAAAAAAGGAAGAAAAGAAGCAGGCTCTTAGAAATATTGGCTTCAAGTAACAACAGACTTGGCAGTATTATGAGAGCTGCAGTAGTGAAGCTTTGTGTTTTTATAATCTTGTTTTCCTGATTTCATCAAGTTAGTGAGGAAGTGCATCTCTTGTTTGGTTTGCTCATTTATCTGCTGGTGCACTGTAGCCTCTTCAGTAGCATGCTATTTGGTTTTTTTTCTTTTGCAGTAATTTACAGAATAAATTCCATCACAAAGAGAAGAAAATATTAGGAATCTGATTTTGACCATCTTTCCACATGGTTTAGGGAAGTTTGCAACTTGTCTCAATGTGTGTAAGTCCATCCTTGAATATCAGCAAGTTAACTCCACCAGCACAGTAGTCTAAACTTTGCCACTTCCAGTATGTGGCTTTAAAACATTAGAAAACTTCATGTTTAGAAACATTAGAAAAAACATTAGAAAACTGTGCCTGAACATCATACTTCTCAGAAAGTGTCACCAAAGCAATGATGGTTTCTTCAGAAAACTTGTGAAAGCCCGAGATTTTTTGGAGTATTTGTGGGACCTGGTTTTTGGTGCAACCATGAGGCTGAGGCCTGAATTAATTTCATGTAATCTTAGGCACGCTGAACCATAGCACTAACATCCCTTTGCAGGCAGCTGAAAAAGTCTTTATCCTCAAGGCAGCTTCAGCAGAGAAGGTGGGGCGAACCCAAGCTGTGCTGTGCAGTGGGGAGCAGCAATCGCCGGGTGTCTCTGTGAGGTCCTGGCAGTTTTCTGCTTTTGCTCGTATTACAAGTGGGTCTGCTGTGAGCTGCATGTTTGCAGGGATCTCCGTAGATGGTAGTTCTTGCAATGAGACTTTTCCAGAAGTAAGCATTCCTCGTGCTCTTTTCCCTCTCACTTTCTCGTTTTCTAAAGGTACATCTGATACAAAGCTGTTCAAATATTTGTCTTTAAACAAATGGGCTGGAGGAGTGCTCAACATCAGGGAGAGAGCGCTGGGTTTTCCTGATATTGACTGGTGCCTGTTTTGTTGTGATTTTTATGGAATACTAATTACTTTTTTTTGTTCGCAGCTTAAGCTAAGCAAGAAATAGGTATAAAGTCTGGTTCACTAAGTGTGTGAGGTGATGCCAAGCGGTGTCAAATAGTCCTTTTCTGGCAACAATGGGCTGTTGTTCAGTATCCTCACGCAGGTTAACCACAGAGCGGCTCCTGAGAATCCTTCTGATTTATGATGACATTGTTGGCAGCAGCAGAAAGCCCTCTAGCAGTGCTTTCCACAGTGCTGTGTCAGCAGTTTCTTAGATATACACACACTTAATATACGTATTTATAGCAGGGAATTCTGGCCCACTTCTAGAATTCATCCTGTTTTTCTTTGCACTTAAGTGATGTTTATTCAGCAGTAACGTATCTACCTACATCTCTGGTTGCAAATTTAGTGTCTATACAAATATCGAAACTGTTCTTGTCAGAACAACCCTGGGAAATGAATGAAATTAATTATATTGATCCTGTTTTGCAAATGCCTTGCTAGGAGGAGTTCCCTGGGAGGGAAAGAGGCAAGGGAATTCTGGTTCTGCAATGATACAACTTGTCTTAATAAAGCACATATAATGGCATTAGAGAAGCAGCTCTGAATTCACATATGTAATAACTATAATAAAATTATTTGTCATCAGAACAGAGCTTCTGCTATGTTTCAAAGACATGGCTTTTCCAAATTGAAGGGGGAAAAGGCTTTTCATCTGCATATACCAGAATTTGCATTAAAATGTTGGTTTCCTGTAGTAGCATTTGTGGTACCCTCTTTCTACCTTTCCCTCTGTCCCCCAGGAATCAAAGAAGCTCTGCCCTGCCTTGACTTGTATAAAATTTGTCCTTCATCTGTTTCTTATTGCTGTTCTCTTCCTGGGCAAAAATCCTCAAAAAAACTACACAAATGTGGAACTCAGGAGATTTGTATCTTCAACCTTTATCTGAATGTTTTTGACGTTAGTTTTTTTTTGTAGTTTTGAGAGGCCCCCCAAGTCTTTGATTTGTCTAGAACAAGCTACCGTTTTTTTCTGTTCTGAGACAGTAACATAATGAAGTATTTTGCCACCATTGAGCTGCACACGGTATAACACCAATTTCTAGAAGGCAGCCTGTTGACTATGCTCAGGTCCAGTCGAGATCAGGAACAGTCACACAATTCAGGCTCTTAATCTTTTCTTCTAGTTTGCGAATGCATAAATAAAAAGAAGTCAAAGCACATAAACAGGTTCTTTAGTTTTACATTGGTATTTTATTGCATCTTACAGGCAGTTGGTGCTGAGTAACTGGGTTAATGATAAATGATGACCAACAGGAGGGGTAAATGCACATGATCGCAAGTGGGATGGAAAGTACTGGTGAGGCATTCCTGCTGTTGACAGATGTGTGGGAATGGCCAGGCTATATCCAGACTATACCATGCTTAGCTCCAAATTCTTCCTTCAGGGACAAGTCCCACAGTGTATCACATGCACCACAGGCCTGACCTTTTCTTCCATTATGTCACTTCCTACTAGGATGTTGTCCAGGGTCTTAATAGACTTTTCGAAGAAATAATTTAATACCACCCACTGAAGAAACATTTCCTTCCTAATTTTGCAAAGACTATTGCGGTTAATATCTAGACATGCCTAGATTTGGGATTCTCTGTTTTTCCTAAAGAAATTTTTATAGGATATAAGTGACTAATGAAATTCTTTTGTTGGATAAGGAAAGTCCTCGATTGCTTACTGTGACTGATTATAATTCTGCCTTTCTGTTTGGATAAGGGTTTATTTTTAATAACTTGCTTGCCACAGTAGGATTTGGAAAAACGCTGAGTTCTTTCATGTTGTGGCAATATTCCTGATCACAAAGTGCATTAAATGCAACTAAAAGGCTTCAGTAAAGAGAATACAGTAACATTCCTACATAGATCTGTGATGCATTTCTCAAGCTCACCTCAGCCATGACTTTTTTCCCAGGTGCTTCCCACTCCAGTCTTTTTTCTCTTGTTTACATTTGAATGGGAGGTTTTTTCTGCGTTGTCTGGGCTCAGACTGGATTAACTGGCAGTGCTGGGAAAGACTCCTGCACTCACTTGTGTTGATCTCAGTCTTGGCATCACCCCCACCAGACCTGAATATCACACACAGTGAAAGTGTTGGGGTTGTGCTGCTTGGGAGCATGGGCTAAATGACTGCTAAGGGATATTTGCTGCTGGTATCTCTGTATTGGGAAGGTAAAACCTGTCATTTTCCAAACAGTAATACTGTAGATTTCACGTAATTAGCAAGAAATCACATCCTTTGTCCAAAATCTCTTCCTATCAGAATTAAGCTTTGTGCTTCAGAAGATGGAAGGCCAGAGTTATTCCTAAAAAGTCTTTTTTCCTTTTTTTTTTTTTTTGACAGAAATTCATTTTTTGTTGACATTGCTCTAAGAAAAGGCAATTAATTTGTCTGAGGTTCCAAAAAAACTTTGATATTCAGCATTAAGGAAATCAGGCCCAAGGGTTGTACTTTGGCAGAACTACTGAAGAGTTATCATCTCACAGGAAGCATGGGATAGACTATACAACTCCTGATGTCTTTGTTACAACTTTTCTTATTATCTGAGAGAACATCTGACCCATTCTGCAATTTTAAATATACATTTTGATGATGATTATAAAACCTTTCACAATTAAGCATATGTCAAATGCTAACTGAATGAGGAAATGCAATGCCCTCTTAAGGCTTTGATTTTATGAACATAGAAAGTGAGTTTTCTTGTCTGTCTTTTAAGTCCTGTAATAATTTCTTCTTCCATAAATGCACTGTCGGTAAGGTGATATTATTTATTGGTGAACAAGCAATTTGCTGCACTGGGTAAACAGGAGTGTAATTCCAGGCAAACTCAAAAATTAGGAAGTTTTAGTGACATGAAAAAACAGTTCTCTACTAAGAGTGCATGTGTGCATATGCATTTCTAGCTAAGTGTGAATTTGGTTTGGGTAGGAAAATAAATAAGTAAGTAAATAAATACAGCTGTGAGTCCCTTGAATCTGTCCTGGTCTTCTTGGACTGTGTCAGACAGCACATCTCTGTCCTAAGCACAACAAACTCTCTGCCAGCGTCCTGGGCCTGCTTGTAATCAGCCAGACAGCATCTGCAGAGGAGGGTGAGCTGCAGTGCAAATTAAAAAGCAAAGGGGAAGCCAGGACATAAAAGAGATAATGGCAAATTTGCCGTGAGCTACTGTTGTGGGCACTTTTACAACAATTCAGCTGAATAAAAGTGCCAGGCTCTCTCCTTGGTATTCATAGAATCCCAGAATGGGTCAGGTTGGAAGGGACCACAGTGGGACATCTGGTCCAACCTCCCTGCTCAAGCAGGGTCATCCCAGAGCACATTGCACAGGATTGTGTCCAGATGGTTCTTGACTCATCTCCAGTGAGGGAGACGCCACAGCCTCTCTGGGCAACCCGTTCCAGTGCTCAGTCATCTGTCCCTTCATCGAGGTCACTGATGCCTAAGTTAAACACGACTGGACCAGTATTGAACCTTGGAGGACACCACTAGTGACAGGCCTCCAACTAGACCCTGTGCCATTGATTCCAACCCTCTGGAATTAAGGAGGATGCAGTGCACTGGTGCTTAAGAATCAGTCATCTGTTTTCAAGACAGTTTTCACTCCAATTTCTCCTATGTAAGTCTCATTAATCTCAATATGACTACAAGCAGGCTCAAGAAAAAGGCAGTAAGTTTCTGGAACTGGCTCTGAAAAGCACCAAGAACTGGACAGCAAAAGCTGTATTTAACTCTTCATCTAATGGAGAGATGCTCTTCTTCACATACTTCCCTGAAATATGAAAAAAAAAATAAAAGGCATGTGAATGGCAAAACTTAACAAAGGAAGAGAGTGGACATCAGGATAATACAGAATTGCTTGGCTTTTACTTACAAGTCTGGCTGAAGCACAAGTGAACAATTACACACCTGTTTATTTATGCTCCTTTAACCTACCAGATTCTGCTGACCTTCACTGCAGCAGGTTGCTTTCTCTGGAAGTGCTAGGTTAAGGTGTAGTACATTTCAAGGTTATTTGCTCATTTCAAAAAGATTTTGTTTGAAAGAGACTATTCCCAAATTGAATGCTGCACGCTTGGCTCTAGTTCATCAAGGTACTTAAGTATGTGCCATGTGTGAGTATAAATGATTACTGTCCACTTCAGCTGGAAGTACTCTTGCTTCAGATTTATGTTCTGCTTGAGTAGCTTGTTGAACAGAGGTCCTCATTTGTAGTTAGGTTTGGGTTTGTTTTTTTTCCTAACTTTAAAAACAACTCTGACTTTACTGTTTTTAAAAAGCTTGCAGCTTTTACAAGGAGAGCGGAATCACAACTGCTGTGGCCTTTTGTCCCTGTATGTATAAATCCTGCTTAGCGTGTGAAAGCAGAGGACCCTAACCACATGCCCTAAAATCCATGGATGTCTAGAAATTTTTAACTTTCTTATCTCTGGTGATAAGGACCAGACAATTTGCCAGGACAAAAACTTCAGATTCCCAAAGATCAGGTCACTGCAATGAAATCTGGGCTAAACAACCTCGCTTTATGTGCCAGTAAGTTACATCTTATAGTGTTGACTGGTGAAAAGCAGTAGTCTCCTGTGTCCCATTCATTTATGCAGGACTCATGAGATTTCCTGCCAGTTCTTTACTCCTTTCCACCAACCAGCACTGCTGTATAGGATTTAGGAAGTCACTGATAAATCTCACATGGCAGTACAGATGAATGAGAATGGGGTATGATTAAAGCTGGAAGTGCCTTTGAGATGTCTGCAAGGTATGTCCATGCGTAATTTTTCTCTTATTTTATGTAATGAAAAAGTTTTGTCACATTTTAGTCTTAGGACCAGATCCCTTGTGATGAAAATAATTGTGAAGTCTGCTTAGAAAGAAATCCATTACAAAAGTAAGAAAGTCACTCTTTTGGGGTGTGTAAGCTTTAGAATAAGATAATTTTTAGGCATCAGGATGGTGCTGTAAGGTCTTCCTGGAGCCTTCTCTTCTCTAGGCTGAACAAGCCCAGCTCTCTCAGCCTGTCTTCACAGGGGAGGTGCTTCAGCCCTCTGATCAACTCTGATCAACTCTGATCAGTGGCTGCCCTCTGGACCTGCTCCAACAGGTCCACATCTTTCTTGTGTTGGAGGCCCCAGAGCTGGATGCAGCACTCCAGACAGGGCCTCAAAAGAATGAAGCAGAGGGGCAGAATCACCTGCCTTGACCTGCTGGCCACAATTCTTTAGATACAGCCCAGGATATAGCTGGGGTTCTGGGCTGCAGCCATGCACTGCTTTTCATCCACAAACACCCCCGAGTCTTTTTCCCCAGAGCTTGTCTGAATCCATTCTTCACCCAGCCTGTATTTGAGCTTGAGGTTGTCCCAATCCAGGTGCATCAAATTCGTGGAAATGTTGTAGAATTAAGTTGTTTGGTTATGTGCAAACAGTGTAAGTTTACAAAAACTATGGGGGGAAAACAACTAATGAGCTTAATTATTGTGAACTTTACATTTGAACACTGAAAGTCTTTAATTTAAAATGAAATCCCTATTTTACTGAAAATATGAGGTTCTATCAGCAGCTTCTTCCAAAAGATACGACCCATGAAGACTTGAAATACTAAAAATTGAAAACAATAATTATTACAGTCATGACATGGGGAAATTCTGCATTTAATGTGATTATATCAGTATCTGTCACTTCTTCCTAAGCCAGCCATGACATCTCTTCCCATTGTTTTCCAGTGAAAGCACTCGTCTGTGTGCTTGTATGTAATCTGGCATTTGTCCCATCTGTTCTCTGGGTAATGAGTTGGTTTTGTTTTTTTTCTAAATGTAGTAAGTCCTTGTCCATCAAAAATAGTTTTGTTAAATACGTGCTGAGTAGGAGCTATGATGCTCAGTATTTTCCACTGAATATTATTACATTAACATTTTCATAGCCCAGCCTCTGATCTTTAGCTGTCTAAGAGTCAAAAGAGAAAGATGGCAGAAAAAGTACAGCTAATTTAGTAACTGCTGACAAAGTCTCCAGATATGCAGAGAATGGGAGTTGCTTCAGGAAGGGAGAATTTCCATTTTTACAGGGTGTTTCCAAGGGCACTGCTTCTGCTGTCTTCCCCTTCCCATAGTCACTTTGATTTAAAGGAGCTTAAGTATATCCATGATTGCTTTGAGCCCTACTTCAGTTCACATCAAAGCGTGTAGAAAAACTGGCAATTAACTTTAAGGTTGTAGGATCGTGACCTTGCTTCTAAGATCAGAAATAGGATCACAAGTAGGAAGTTAGGCAATGTTACACTTCATGACAGTAGCACCTATAAAGCCAGTGAATTTCAGTGCTTGTATTCAGCTCTGAGGGGAACTGATCACTGATTTTAAATGTCTTGTTACATTTTTCATAATTTAAGTGATTTTTAATTGTTTTTCTAAAGCTATTTGAGAATTTTGTACCAGGAAGTTTTAGTTTGTTACTTTTCCATCAGAAAAAAAAAAATTGTAAAAATCCCATTTTGCAATGTATATTTCATATTTATGAAATATGTATATGTAAAAGTACACTATTGTTAAAGCACTTAAATTTCATTTGAGGGATCAGTCTAAAATTCTGTTGACTAGGCTACTCTGCCTGCTGCTCAGGTGCCATTTAGAATGTGTCCAGGGGTCAGCTAAGTTTGTGCTGGCATGTGCAGATGACCTGCTGCCTTATCTAATTGCAGTTAGGAAGGCACAACTTCATTCCTCCAGCCCGTCAGGTTGACCCTATGAATTTCTAGGGATTTGTGTGCTGTAGGGCTGGTTGGTCAGGTGCTTTAAGGTGAATATATTTCAGCTACAGAGCATGGTCTGTCTAAGATGATGCAGGGAGTTGACCATTGGAACTGCTTTTGCCAAGGACAGCTCTGCTGCTCCAGGTGGACATCGTGTCATGTCTTGCCAACCCCAGAAGCAGTATCCTGACAGTGTCTATTTTACTCATTCGAAAAGGACTTTGTATTCAGATAAGACTCTGTGGCACTTTGTGTTTGGGACTGACGTGTATTTTTGCCTGCAAGATAAATGCAATGGTAGTCTCTTTTCCTGTGGGAATTGTCATGAGTGGACTCATGGTTATGTCTGTGCAAGTATGAGAGCTGCAAGAGTTAGATGCTGCATTTTCAAACCCTTGCACTGCTGTCTTGAGGACAAGCTGCTTTCACTGGAGGAGGTGCAACACCACTTGAAAAGTATTGGTTTCTTTAGTGATGTGCAGTGCTAACATCAAAAAGTCCCTCACTTGGGCTTGATGTGCTTTTCATTAAAGCTCCTTGGAGGTCAAATGGTGCCAGACAGGGTCCCAGAGGCACAGAGCAGAGAACAGAAGAACTCTGAAGTTTACACGACACAGAAACACTTTTTGCATATGGCTTTGCAGAGAATACTCACTTTGAAATATTTTTCCTTACATAAAGATCACCGGGTTTTTTTTTTTTTCAAAGCGCGATCACTTCTAAGGAGCTGTGTGATTTATTGTTTGTCCTTTACATTTTCTTTGCTTTATAGAATATTTAATTAGCAAAGGTCCTCCTGTTTCTGAGCCTTTTGAAATAAGTTCAGGATCTCTCTGACAGCTGCCATTTTTTATATCCTGATACCATTACCTGCAGCAAATCTCTGCTGCTCAAGCTTGCTTTTCTCTGATCCTACTCAGCCACGAAATGCGGTGGAGTCTCCCTGCCTATTCCTTGCCTTGTCTGCTTTTTTTTTTTTTTTGAAGCCAGATGGTGCATGCCACATGTAATTTGTGTCAAAATTAGTTAATACTGAACTGCTGCAGCACATTTTGTATATGGTGGATCTCATCTCGTAACAGTTGATGTGTTTCACAACTGGTTTCACTGCAGGAAAGTTAGTGCACTCTGAAAGAAGCAGGTACTCCATCACAGAGACTCAATATGGTAAGACAGCTCTGTCTTATGCTATCACGATAAAAATGGTGTTTACCTCAGTGTAGTTAGCATTACTTTCTTCCCGTAATCTCAACACAGAAGGTCTTCATGAGAGTTGGAGGGAGATGCTACTTCCCTCCCCCTCTGGCACCTCAGTAGATGTTTAGAATCTGCATTGTCATCTGGTTAGCAACGGCATCATCATAAAACAGAGTTGCTTCCATTGAACAAAACCTATAAAATTAGACTTTGTTTTCATTAAATCTGTTATTTAGGCTCATAGCATGATGGATGACAACTAATTCCAGTGCAGCTGAAAAGATAATTTTAAAAGACAGTGAACCACAACAAAGGCAAGAGCTTGTGTGGAAGACATGGTTGGCTTTGTGGCAGGAGTTGCGTAAAGGAGCAGTATATTCATGCATGACAGCATCCTTTTCAGAGGGAAAAGGCAGGAAGATTAAATAGAGTGGATGTTACAACATGTGTTTAATGTACTAAAGTAGGCTCCTTGCCTCAGTAACATATACTTTGATGAGAAGAATTTGAGATCATTTCAGATGATAGAAGGTGAAATGTTCATGGCAGAGACTACAAAGCAGCGACATTTCTTTTGCAGGTGCTTGAGCGTCAGTGTTTATTAGTCATACATCACAGGAAAATCCATTTTGGTAATGTAAATAACTGTACGTTCACAAAAGAAGAGTAAAGTTATAAAATCAAGATGTTGGTTGTAGCATTGCTGTGTGGTGCATCTAACATGCTTTCCAGTCTGAATGGAGGTACTGGCATTTTTTAAGTTTCAGTCTTACATGTACTTTATTAGATGAAACACATTGCAATTTTTTATGCAGAGTTATGTCATCTCAATTATGTAAAAACTTAAGAGCTCAAGGACTTGTACTGACTGTTTAAACCTGTTTTCTACCAGTATATGTGTAATAGATGAGTACAGTACATCAAATTAATTGATCTTGCAAGGTGCCAATCATTTCTTCTCTCTGATTATCAAAAAAGTGCCTTTCTTTCATGCCTAATCAGTTTGCAGAAAAAAAAAAGTATCCAGTTATATCTGTTCTGTGCAGTTGCCCACAGAAGTTGTAACGGGATTAAAAAACCCAACACATGTGAACCAATGTGATATCCTGTGTCACTGGTGCAATAGACTCTGGTATCCTTCAGGAGGGGATGGCAGGCTGTGATATCCTTCTAACGCTTATTATCCAAAAAGGTGTGTTATCAGCCTGAAAGCGGAAAAGAAGTTCACAGTATTCGTTGGTCACCAATGTTTATAAAATAGGACCTTGAACAGTCAGTGTGTGTTTGACCTTTGACTTCCAGAGAATTCCTGGCAGTTTTGTACAACCAAAGGACTGTTTACACTGGGTGTACGAGGCATTCTGAGATTTGTCTCTGATACCAAGAAATACCAGGAGTTACTACGTAGATGATTCAGATTAAATAAAAGAACAAAAAGCCGAAATAGACTTTAATTCTGTGTAAAATTTGTAACACACTCCTTCAGAGTCAGATAGCTACATCTGCATCCAACTGGCAGAACCTATGGGTACCTTTTGCAGATAGCTACATTTACCTGCATATATTTTTATAAAGTAAATACCTAAAAAACATATATATACACACGTATATATTTATTTCAATAATTGAATTGAGAACACTTGTGAGGAATGAAATTAGATCTTGCTTCCAAAAAATCTGTTTTTGAATCTTACAGCTTTGTTATGGTAGTATGTTTTATGTTACATGAATTACACTCTTTAATGTGAATATCTGGAAGATACATTCACCATTGGATTTAACTTGCATTTTGGAATGTCCACAGAAAAAAGATCAGCAGAGCAGTAATAAAAAACAGGCATTTAGTAAATTTTTTTCTGACACATCTGTGAGCAGTAAAGAGACACAGGGTTTTACCAGCCCTGAACGTTCAATCATAAGTGAAACTTTACAACTGCAGTAACAACAGTACTGTGAAAACATTCACTGGATTGCCACAAACTCTCTACTTACTACTGAAATCCTTAGATAAATATTGAATGAAATTTCTTATTGCAAGGCATGGCAAAGGAAAACAAACATACTTTCATATCCACTTTTTCCACCTCCAAGGTACATCAGGTGACATGGAGGCACGTTAATTGAAGTTGATTTTTGAAGGCTTGATTTCCAGGCTCTGAGTTGCTGCAGGTGTATCTCTCTTGTGGTTACTAGGAGTGAAGGACTGAGGTTGTCAACATAGCAAAAGAAAACATCATGAATATACAAAATCTGTGTATGTGGCCACATACAGCTTCTGTATTTTTCTCTTTAGTTTAGCGTCTCACAAATGTTGACAAGTTAATTGAAAAATTGGAGTCTGTTTTGTGTTTTGACAGTATTAGAAAAGGATGTTTATAAGAGAGGCTTTAAAAGATGCAGACAGTCCCTTAGATTGTAAAGCTTCAGCTCTGCATGTCTAGGTAAACAAGGTTTTTGCTTCATAGAACCACAGGAGCATTTAGGGTTGGAAAAGACCTTTAGGATCATCAAATCCAATCATTAATCCAGCACTGCCAAGTCTACCATGAGGAATGCTGTCTTATTTATCTTTGTGTGGATTTTATTTTCTGTTTGGTTTGGGGTTTTTCTGTTTAATCTGAAAAAAACATCCTCTGAGAATATTTTCAGCATTTCAGAATTGCAGTAAATTTTTGTCAGACACAGGATGAAAGTAACGCTACAAAAAGAAAAGCATGTATTGAAATACTGATATGAAAAGGTTTCCTGTTTTATTACTTGTGTTAATACCATCTGAACCTGCAGAACTGAATCCAAAGTGACTCTGTCCATGCCAACAGTTTCTGTATTCTTCTCCTCTTGTCCTTGAGAAAGCCAAAGTACAAGAAAATTGCCAGAATATTGATGCTGTGCCCAGAACACTTAAATTCACTTAATGCCAGGAAAATCAGACATGCACATCAGCAATTGGTCAGATGGTAACACACTTCACTGTTTTTATCAATGAGACATACTGCAGTGAGTTTCTTTTATGGGAAGACCTTTGGACAATATCTACACCATAGGGAGTTCACCATAGTGTGTGAACTCCATGGTGAACAGGATTTTGACACAGGTACTGCTAGGGTGGAAGAAAGTCATACAATGGCAGAAAAATATTGTCAGAAATAGGCAATAAATGTCATTCTGTGCACTAGGGCTTGGATTTCCAAAGAAGTCTAAAGGGCTTGGCTTGTTAATGGCCACTGGGAGCAGAAGTGTGTATGAGAGACAGGAATCTGAGCACCACCTGACGGGCTATGATGAGATCTCTGCTTTGCACTGTAAGTGCCACCTCTACATTCAAAATCAAACACTGGCCTCCATACCATTCACCCTCTCCTAGCACTCAGCAGAAAGCCTCTGGCCCACATCCACACTGGGCAAGCCTGGGCAGGTTGCAGTAGAGAAAACTCTGTTTTCTGGCCCCAGCAGCTGCTAACTGCAGTTTAAAGGGGTCACATTTGTTCCAGGACCAACATCATGGAGCCCATGTGGTACATCGGGCCAATCTGCTGCTCACTTTCTGGAGTGATATTGCTTGTAGAAGGGCTAGAACTTGAAGGGAGTAGCGAGTGGGAATGCGAGAAACAAAGTCAGCCTGCTTTCTGAGGGAAGAGTACATCAAGAAGAGGTCCTTCAATGTCTCTGGGTCCTTTCCAGGCTCCAGGCTTGGGACATCAGAGTTGCATACCTTGACATGAGCATTGTTTACTTCAGGAACAGACAAGTAATGTACATGCTAGAAACCGAATTAGCATTTTCTCTACATTTAGCAGCAAGTGCTGCAAAGCGGGCCAAAATGTATTCAGGTGCCTGTGAGCAGTGCATTCTCAAAAACGAGCCTAGGTTTTCATGAGTGCGTTGCCCACGGGTGTCTGTCGCTCACAAAACCATTCACAATAATGGGCTCAGTATTTATCATAACAGCAAGAGCAAGGACCAGAGGTAGTAAGGGTTGACCAACCAAGATGTCACTAAATGAATGAGCAAGGCCCAGTGAACAGGCAGAGGTTGTGGTTTTCTCACCCGAGGGTATGCTTTGGTTCTTTGATTTCTGCTCTCCTTGCCTTCCATACTAGCCATTTGTTTTCACAGTCATGCCTTTCCCTAGAAAATGTGATTTTTCAGGGCTCTGGAATAAGTGAATCGTAGAGCCTGTAGTTTCTTTGGCATCCTGCCTATCTGCAGGACCAGCCCCTAGATCAGGTTCCGAGTGCAGGATCACCTGCCTCCTGGATTGCTCCTGCTCATCCTACACTCAAAAAATATAGCAGTCAATTGAATAAAAGCTTGTTTTGAAAAGCAATTTTGCATTAACATTAAGGGAATATGAAGACCCTAAAGTGAGGTTCTGTTTCGTTTAGTTTGGATGAAGACAGCAACTCTATAATGTATTTTTTGTTAACATTTCCATATTAAGTCTGTCAGCATATCAGGCTAATTTTGAAGATTTGTAAGCAATTATGTGGTGATGATAGGATAAGTAAAATGTGTGACTAAACTTGTCTGGTCAATAAAAAGAGGGGATGAACTCTTCTGTTTGGTTTCCAGGTAGGTCAAGAGAGAAGTAATTGCTGTGTTGCTCAAATTAAAAACCAGAACAGTTGTTTTGGTGTGTTTAACCTCAGACACACGCAGCACGTCCTCACAGTAACCTCCCCATTTGCTTATGAATAATACCTCATCAAAGAGCCAACTGGCCACCATTTTATTCTGAATTCTAAAATACAGCATACAATTAGTAACATCAAAGAGACCACTCAAGAAACTAAGGCTGGCCCTACCTACCGCATGCAGGGGTTGTGTTTCTGTTAAATCTAGCTTCAGGTGGCGATGCTGAGTTTGCTCCAGAGAGGCTGCCTCAGCTCACAGTTTTTCTGACCAGAAAAATCCTTAGTTCTGAAAGATTTTTAATTTACCTGAGTGATTTTTGCATGTTATTGAAAAAAATTATTTTTATTCACTGATATCCTAGCTTGACACAGTTCACTTTCTTGTTTAAAATGGAAACAATGAACATTATTCTGTACTTTTAGCATTGGTGTTTCATCTTCTTATAGAAGAGCCCTGCTGTGCAGTGTGCCAAGCATGTCTTGACTCTCTAGGAGGATGACCTCCCTTTTCTTCATTTGGCCTGTCTGTGCAACCAAGAAAAATACAGTTTCCTTGCTAAAACTAAAGTAAAGCTAAATACTTGCTGCTGTTCATTCTTTTTAAGCTAGCTTTAAAACTACACCACTACATTCATCAGCAGCTCAGAGTTTCTGAAGGCAAAGGCATTTTACATCATGATAATAGTGAAGAATACTTTTGTCGTGTGTGAATGAGTTTTATTTTTAGATTAAGAGTAAATGGGTGCTGGCATCTATTAGATGAACAGAAGAGTGAAAGACACTAAATATTCTGTAGCACTGCACCTACATTTGGCATAAGCAAGACATAAAGAAACTTCCCAGCTGGCGTGTAACTCATGGAGTCCTGGCTGGTTTTAGACTTGCCTGTAGATTCGTCAGTCAGAGCTCTAGGAAGATTTAGAGATACTCAGTACATATGCTCCGAAAAATTTTAGATAAACAGGAAATTGTTAGGAGTCAGTGGCAAAAAGGAATACAGTAGCAGTACAAAGAAACTCCTTTAGGCTACGTGGATGTTGAAAGGCACAAGAAACCATACTTTAGAAACTTGGACTTTAATAATGTGTGACAAAGCTATGGTCAAACCCTAGTTGGTCAGATGTCACTGGCAAAATTCCCATTTAATTCAACTACTTAAAATAGAACTCAAAGCTGCAGATAGAAAAATTCAGGCATATTTTGGAAAAGCACTATAATGTACTTTATATTAAGTACTATGTATTTACTGATCCATCACTGTTTCAAATCTCTCCCAAAACAAGTGTTTTGTCCACACTTGGGTGTCCCTAGGAAGAAGAAGAGTCATAAAACCAATGGATAAGTGTGTTAAAGTTACACCTTTTGTCTCTGGTGTGGTTGTTTCTGGATTCCCTTGCCAACTCAAATGCTATTTGATTTGGGTATTCCTCCATGACCTAAATTTTTGTGTTCAGCAAACATAAAAAAATGAGCAAATCTCTATCAAAGTATACAGGTACACCAGCTTTACCCACCCATCTCTGGAACGTTCTTTTAGCCCAGCTGGTAACTTGGGAAAGAAGAGGCACCAAGGAGAAGGTTCAGACCCAGTGGTCTTCCAGCCTCTGGTGTGGACCTGGGATCTAAACCCATATGTAATAAGTTTTGCTACTTTTCTGAAATTTTGAATTTAAAAGAAGATTTTTATAGGAAGCAATTTTCTTGCTTTTCTACCTGGAAATCCTTCCAGCTTCCCCTACCAAAACGTTAACATTAGGATGAAGTGCCAGAGGACTATGCCAGACACCAAAACAGTGCTTTTGAGTCAATAAAGGAAAAAATGAAAGGCTGCTGGCTTGAATGGAGGGGACTGGGGGGGAAAAGAAGAGAGGTGATAGATTTACAAAGTAAATGCAGCCCTATATAAGTGACCTAAATATACACAAGCATTTCATATTTCCTTTTATAAACCCTATGAACTTTAGAAAGTTCTGAAGAATTGAAGTGGGTTTTTTTTTTAAACGTCCATGTGCTTGAGTTTAGCCGTTTAGCCCATCCCTTTTTGTGTGCCAAGCCTGAGTGGAGGAGAGCTGCCACCTTGGAGAGGGTGCTTGGCCAAACCAGTCCCCACCCTGTAACTGGGAGCTGTCATTTCACCCAGAGGCTGTAACTGCAGGAAATAAAATCAACAGGAATGTTACCCGAGTGTGTGTACATACCAGTCCTCCAAGTGACTTATTTATAGTCTGAGCCGTAACGTCTATTCATTAAAATCTCACAGAAGTCGTCGTCCCCTGGCCCTTAAACTGTAGAATTCTATTTAATACCCTCTTGCTCAGAAATCAGCAGCTCTCCAGACCCCGTAACACAATGCAAGTTATGACAAAAATTCAGCCTGGAGCTCCCGTTGCTTGAGCTTTGGCGTTACGAGTTTCGCCAGCATCGCTGCTGGGGATCGGGGCACAGCTCGGGGGCACTGTTTGTTTTCCATGTAAGAAAATCCCGCAGCATTCCCTGCAGCGGGCTGAGCCGGGGCACTGGCAGCTGCTGGCGGAGCAGCGCGGGCTGGGGCACCGTCAGCCAAAGCTCGTCATACATCACTGTCCCTGTTCACAGCCAGGGAGCGTGAGCAGCAAAAGGGAAAGGGTTTGCAAAAGCTGTGCTTGCGTTTTGGTAGCTGTGATCTAAGGAAAGTGAAATATTGGGATTTGGGATGGCTGGGAAGACAAAAAGGCATAAATGGCGCATAAAAGGCATAAATGGAATCGGGTTTTAAATTATTCAAGCAAGTAGCTGTTGTTCACGTAGGGCAGGTACTGAGAGGTATTTAAATGCTGTTGTAGTCAGTCGGAGTGGAACACTTAAATACCTTTCAGATGTTAATGTCAGAGCTCAAGAGAAGGATTTCAGAGGCGTTGAACTTCACCTCTACAGAGCAAATGTTTTGGAAGCTTTTGTCTCGAGGTCAAATTGAGTGATGTGGCTCTTCAGTCAGGCATCCAGCCCCACACCTGTACCTGGCACCTGCCAAATCTGCACAGTCAGCTAGTCAGTCATGGACACTGGGCTGGTGCTGCCTTTTGAAATCCCACACTGGGAGGCTCCCTCAGGAATTTGCAGATACGACATGTGACACCATGAAACACCATCACCTGCTACTCTGCGTTTCCTTGAAAGAGCAGCACATACAAAATGTTGTAGGAAGGAGAGATTGGTTTTGGTTTTGTGAGTTTTTTGTGAAAGCAGGCCAAAAGTTTATGTGTAGGGAGAGATTTTCCTTGACTCTCCATTTTTTAATAAAATCTTTCTTAGTTTTTTGGTACCAGTGACAGGTCCTACGTTTCAAGTAGGACAAAAATATCTCTAATGTTATCTCTGTGGTTCCCTTTTCTTTTATTCACAGTCCACACTAGAGGATTCTTCCAAGATTTTTCAAGCTTCTAAATGCCTACAAGAGTTGCTATTAACTCACCACAATGCTCTGCCAGCCATCTGTTGTGGTTTATATCATTAAATATCAGTAGGGGCTATGTATTACAGAACAGGGAGTAAAGCTCTGACATAATAGAACTTGTCTCCCAGAGGAAACGATGGAGAGCCAGAGGCTACATCTTTTTGGACAGTTAAAGCAGCTCAGACTAAAGTGTAGGAGCTTGTACTGCAGGGCATTTTTGCAATCCTATCTGTGCAACCACAGAGGTCTAAAGTCTTCCTGGTTCTTAGCGGGCAGAAATCAGGATAAAGTCTGTAGACCTTTAAGAGTAAATTACCTCTTTCTAACTTTAGAGCACAATATTTTTGCATAATAAATTTGCGTTGCAAATGAAACTGCTTGAAATATGTGTCTCCAGGAGAAGTAGGAAGAATATACCTTTTACGTGTTTGCATTTCAATAGCACCTGAAATATGTGTTGCAGGTCTTCTGTTTGCATGTGGCTCTCTTGGATAATCAGAAACTCAATACCCAGAGAATTGCATTTAAGGGAAGAGTTCACAGCTAGGTCATGAGATTATAGAAGATTTCACAGGGACTGACTGATGGCAGAATTGCAGCCAGTTTGAGCTCGTGGAGTAGCTCTGCATGTTTATGTCTCTTCATGGTCTGCTTTTTTCTGCTTTACCCAAAGGAAGAACATACTGAAGGTTTTCTCCTAAATAGCCTTAGCATCTGCCTTTGCAAATGCCACTTTATTTCTTCCACTGCAGTGCTTATGCACCTTTTCTGGGGTCTGTCCTGTCTTCCCCAGCTTCTCCAGCTGGAACAGGTATGGCAGGTAAAAAACAATTAACAACAACGTAGTGTACAAAACACCCTTAGCAATATGCATTTAACCCCCAGTCATTCACCAGTCCAGACTTTTGCATTCAGTGTCCTGTGCGAACAAAGGAATAGCCCAGCACACAAGAAAGAGTGATTAAGGTTTAAGGTGATAGCCTAGAAAATTATACTTCTCCAATTCAGTGCAATTCCTAAGGATGTGTTGAGACAAGGAACCATGGATTGCCACTGGGCATGTTCATACACAAAGATACAGAGTTTTTTGTTCAGACATGCCTAAGCTCATACTGATAATGACATATTTAAATCCAGTGAGTGTGCTCTATGTCAAGTACAAATGGTGTTTCGTATTCAGAAATATTTTAGCTTGCTAATTGTTGGTATGACTTCTTTTTTTGTTTATAAAAGTAACCAGAGACAAGAGAGAGTCCAGACCTTAAGTCCAAATACTTAGTGTCTCATTGCAAATCATGTCATGGCTTGTTTTTTGTGAAGGGAGTGTTTCTAAAAGTAATAGCCAAAAATGTCAATTTCATTTACTAATATTTGGCCAAAATATATAAAAGTACTTTAAAAAGAGAAATTAATTAATAATGTTAGCCTTCTATTTGATTTTTAACAACTGACATTCCATTATTAGGTGCCCAGTGTGCTCAGAGATGCTCTAGAGTACCAATTTCCAAGACTTCCCTCAACATGGCCAGAAAAATTATACACTGCACAGATAAACTCCAGAAATGCTGTGCTTCATCTGTGGGTATAATCCATTACTACTTATTATCTGTCTTTATTTCATTCCTGTACTTGGTTACTTCACAGATTCCTTTAGTTTGTCCTCATTAGTACCCAGAAACGCATCCTTCATGAATGTCGCCAGTGTTCTTTGTTATCAAACACAGATGTGAAGAAACCACTGAGATTTTCTTGATACTTTTTCAGTCATTGGAAATTTCTTTGTTGTTCTCTTTGGTCCTGGTCCAGCACTGTAGGAGTTGGTGATTGTCTTTCCACCAACTTCAATGGGATTTGAATCTTGCCTTTAATAGTTGAACTAAATTCATTTTATTTTCAACCTTCAAGTATGTCTCAAATTTATTTTTATTTAAAAATTAATTATGTTTTGCTCTTGGACCTTCGTGGATTTTATATATTTTTGAATACTGTCTTTATTCCATCACTTGCTTCTTGTAAAATTTAAACCCTGTTGCAGTCCTTTACTTGTGCACTTACTCTCCTGCTCTCTCATACTCTTCTTCAGAATTCTGTTTTTACTCAGCTAGCAATAAACTACTTATGGGCTTCTTATGGGGGTTTAGTTTTAGGTTTCACTCTCCAGAAGTATCTATGTTCCTCCCAAGCCAGCTCCACGACCTCTTTCAGCTTCAACAAAACTTGGCTGCTGTGCCTCTTTGCCAGTACACATTGCAAATTTCTTTCATTAAAATAGATTTCATTTCATCAAATCAGGCCATGTATTCACAGCCATTTCAGACAGTGAACTTTTCATAGAATCACAGAATTATAGAATGCCCAGGGTTGAAAGGGACCTTCAAGATCACCCAGTTCCAACCCCCTGCCATGGGCAGGAACACCTTCCACTAGACCAGGTTGCTCAGAGCCCCATCCAGCCTGGCCTTGAACACTTCCAGGGATGGGGCAGCCACAGCTTCTCTGGGCATCCTATGCCAGTGTCTTACCACTCTCAGAGCAAACCATTTCTCCCTAATATCTAACCTAAACTTACTCTCTTTAAGCTTGAAGCCATTTCTCCTTGTCCTGTCACTACATGCTCTTGTACACAGTCTCTCTACAAGGCCACGATTAGGTCACCCCAAAGCCTTTTCTTCTCCAGGCTGAATAATCCAAGTTGTCTCAGCCTTTTCTCACAGGAGAGGTGCTCCAGCCCTCTGATCATCTTGGTGGACCTGCTCTGGACTCGTTCCAACAGGTCCATGTCCTTCCCATGCTGGGAACCCCAGAGCTGATGCAGCACTCCAGGCGGGGGCTCACCACCAGGGCAGAGCAGAGGGAGAGGATCACCTCCCTTGACCTGCTGGCCTGCTGCTTTGTAGGTGCACCTCTGTGTTGTTCAAAAGCCAGGTCTCAGCAATGCCCAAGACCAAAGGCAGAGCAAGAGCAGAAGGACTGTCTGCTGCTAACATCAGGAAAAGGTTATCCCCCCCTGACTCATGTCATATAATGCCACTTGTTCATGTTAGGAGGGGTTGGCAAATGCATTACTTTGTTACTTTTGGTTGGATTATTTTTTTTCACTTTGAAGGACCTGGAGAAGGACTGTGATGTTACACAAGACCTGAAAGTATAGGCAGTGCCAGTAATGTGGCAGGATGAAGAAAAATGGGAGGCAAAGTCCGGTATGAGACAGCTAGCACTGAAATAGCCAGCATTTCCCTAAAAACGTGCATCTAGAGAAGAAATGACTGCCAGCAGCTTAACGTTAGAGGAAAAGTAAATTGGCCTTGTTCCCAGTTCTAGTGGACACAGCACAAAAACCACCCTGATTTTGCAGGTTTTTGTACTGCCCTTCATAAGGAGAAAAGCTCTAGCAAAGGAAGTATCCACTCACTCTTCCATGCTGTGGTTAGGATGAATCAGTGAAGCCCTAAGGGGGGATCTGGCTGCTGTTGCCCAGGCTTTCTCTGCCCTGTGTAGAAACAGGGCAAATGATTTCATTCTCCAGTGCTTTCGGTCCTGTATCTTCCTTGAGCAGGAAATTAATACAAAAATGGAAAGTGGTTTGCCATTAACATGGCAGTGATTATCTGACGACCAGACTCGGCATCTATTGAAGTCAAAGGGAAGAAAAAAAAAAAAGCATCAGCTTCCAAGGGCTTTGGCTCAAGGCCTAGGAGAACCTCTTCAAATTTCTGAGGATTGCTAGGCTACTGAAAAATAATGTACGTACAGTGCTTCAGTGTACATATGTTGCTTTGATTATTTCATGGATATCACGTGCTTTGATGTTGGAGGCTACATAAAGACCGCCAAAAAAGATCTGTTAACTAATGACTGTTTATGCTGAAGTAGGCAAATGCTGAAACTGAATTTGGCCTTTTTCCCCTGGGACGGAATCCAAATAAATGTCATGAAGTAACTGCACAAACAGCACTCACTGGAAAAAAAAGGTCTTTGTTTCACTAATAAGCTCTTTTAAGGAACAATGGATACAGTTTCTCAGTTTTCTTTGCATCTGACAAAATAAAGCAGGCAAGAATTCTATTTTAAGGCCGTTTGAATGAAAGCAATGAAAATTGGTTTGCTTAACAAAGGTAACTTGACTGTTTGTTGTTGTTAGGAAGATGTGAGAACCCCTGTGAATGTTTCTTAATTCCTGAAAGAATTGCGTGGCCATGGAGGTTTGCTTGTTTGCTTGTCTGGTGAGGGCAGTTGGGTTCCAGCACATCAGGCTGATTTCACGGGCCAGAATACACCCAAGAGTTGTAAAGTAGTCAGAGGATGCTGATGCTCAGGAATCTACAAGAACGTGGTTTTTTGTAGGGAAGTTACAATGTCATTAGTTTACTTGTGTTTCTTGTTGAACTGCAGGCTGGGTAGCTGTTTTCTGTAATTCCTTAGTAGCTTTCAATGTCTGTGCTCCCAATCTGGGGACAAATGCTCTTTTAGTTGAACATCTTGGAGCCGGATTCCTCCTGATGTCTGGGTAACTCTGCATCCATTATGTACTGGAGGAACTGCTAGTTTGAGCCATGGACAGATTTCTCCAAATCCAGCCATGCCACCAGAAAAAGTTCCAGTCTTTAGCTACTTGTTGTACTTCCCCTGCCAAAGGCTGCTGCCCTCTCCATCTACTCACACCACTTGTGTAGGAGCTCCCTCGTTTGTTTTAAGCAAAAATCGGCTCCATTTGTTTTGCTCATCGTTGGTCTGTACCAAGATAACAGGCTCAGCCTGAAGCTGCGCCATGTAGGAAGTGTTCATACAAACTGTTCAATGAGCACATCAGTGGGGGTGATCCTTAATGAGGAGAGCATGGAATGGTGCTGAGCAGCTGAGTAGTAACCCCTTCCAACTCACAGCAGGGTCCCGAAGAGGACATCTGTTCATGGCTTCTGTCTGCAGTTCCTTTGTAGGTCTGACCAAAGTGCTTCTGGCAAGAAAAGTGATTCCTACTGGGGAGGGGCGAAATTTTTTTTTTTAAAAAAAAAAAGGATGGGGAAAAAAGAGTTGCTTTAAATATTTTCTGTAGGGAAATGCTGATTTGGAAGAAATTTGAACAAAAAGTGAAATGGTGTCTCTAGTGAAGGAACTGGAATTTTATCCACTGAATTCAGTGAAACTGGGACTTTACACAAAAATATCTGGTTCAAGATTTCTCACAGAAAACTCCTTTTGAATTGAGATTTCAATTTGTAGATTTACATGCTTTTCATGACAAAAGAAAATTGGTTTCTTCACTTCTGACACCTACCACTGTACTGCTACAAATAAAACAGGAGCATGCTCTACTCCCACTCAGCCTATAAAGACTTCAGCTCCAAATCCTTACTGTAGATTTTGGCCCTAGCTGTTTAAATGGTAAACTGCATTAAAATTGATGGATATGACTGTAGCCTGCAATCTTTAGTGGTGGAAAACCTCATTTCCACATGGCTCATCTGCTGTACAATGTGGAGAACAAGATGTTTACTGCCTGCTTTTTGCAGCACGGGAGACTTGCCCTTGCCGTCAACTCAGACACTCAGTTTGCTCTCCACTCCACCTCCCACTTAGTGCTTCAGAACCCAGCCCTGATGTGAATGCACATCACTGATTAGCTAAATTATTTATATTTCTTAAAATAAACACATTACAGTGGGGCAAAATTTGTGTTTTGCTGTTTGTGTTTAGCTCAGAGCATTGTAATTTCTAATTTCTTTGCCCTGTAAATATGTATTAAAAACCCCCAACTTGCAGAATACGTACTCTTAGTTACCATATTTCAATAAATATCTCTCAGCAGATTTTCTGTGTCAAATAATTTGACAGTCTGTTGGTGTAAGCCTTTATCAAGGGAGTTTCAAACAGTATGGAGTAGATCCCCCCCAAACTGTAGAGCTCCTCCACAATTACCCCTGTGTGTTGCTTAAAAAACATTTTCAGAGCAAACTGCATAGTCCATATTTAAAGCACACCATCTCTTATTTCTTCAAACGGGTGAAAAACATATACCTTAATGAAGGCATAAATCCTTGGTGTTTAATCTTTCTAAAGAAATGCAGTAGTGTTTGCACGGGGAGGAAATTATGAAAAAAACTCAGTAACTACTGAAAAAGCACAGAATATCTCAATATCACCATTTATATAAACATCAGAAGCTGTTTGCTTTATAGTAAAGAATACAGGAAACTGACTTTTATCTCCTCCCCCACAGATTTCAGTAAATAGTAGTCTCAGAATGAAATTATCATCAGTGTCAGCTGTGAAACCATGCTATGATGCCGTAGTCATAAGGATGGTTCCAGCTTCAGTATAAGCTCTTGCAGAATAAGCAAGAAATATCTTATAAGTAGGGCCTGTTAAAAGAGGAAAGGGCATAATTTAAGGATCAGTATATAAATAAGTTGTAACTCTTTTTTTGAATCTATATTGCTTTTCCTAAATGTACTAACACTGTAAAGTAATATCAGTGGAAAATTGCAGCAGAATGATTTGTTTTCATAGTTCATTTATAGTTAATTTCCTGTACTAGTAGTACAGGGAAAATGATTTAGCAGCAAGTCTAGTGTGAATTCCTTACAAGAAACCAAAAGATAAATAGCTTACTCCCCACTGCCTAAAGGTTTGAGAGTGTGGATGAACTGAATTAATAAAATCTTTGGAGTCTTTGTGTGCTCCAGTATGAAAGGCATGAAAGGTATTCCTCCACTGTGCAGTTTATTTTCTGTATATGTTCTCCAAGAAGGCAGCCTAGAGATAATACAGGACAAATTATCTTCAGCTTTGAAAATCACAGTCTGCTTTTAAGTTGTCTTCAGATGCACTGGAAGGCTGTGGGCTTCCTCCCCTCTGCCTGGGGAAGAACCAAAGGTGCCCCCACACAACTAAGACATTTGGCAATCAGATGAGTGCAGAAAGGGCTTTTGCTATGCTCCTTCCGTTCCTATAGAGATGTGTGGTGTTCTCCTCCATGTACATGAGCTCAGCTGTGCTAGCTCATCCTCCTAATTTCTCCTCTGGAAGCCAGAAGGATATTTATTGAGGGGGGTCACTCCTGTGTCTGAGTGCTTGACTGCTGTTACACTGAGGTCGCGTTGCGCTTTCTTTGTCCGTCTCTCAGCTGTTGCTCAGCACTAATGTGCTGGCACTGCCCATTCGAGGGAAGGAAGAGGAGCAGCAAGGGGGTGGACTTCTCATCAGAACTTGGCAGGATTTTTATTTTGGTATAATTTGTCCCTTTCTTAAAAGAAGCATATATAGGTACAGTAGGGTGTATATAAATACTAAAATACGTGTAGGTAAAGAGTAAGAGACACAGCATGTCCCACTCTTTTCTCATTGGTAAACTAATCAGACTAGCAAGTACATGTTAACGGCTCATGGCTGCTCCCCACTTTTCCTGCCCTCCAGCTGTCTGCTTTTGAATAACAATTTGCATTTCCTCCCAGAACTCTCCTAATAAATGATCTAAATCTGACTAGTACTGAGATACTTTGACTAGAGAGGACTGGGCTGAACCTGCTGACCAGCTGCTGTTGTAGCTCTGAAAAACAAATAAATTCACCTCCCACACACTTACTCCCACACATTTTCTTTCATCAGTTACATATGAGATACAGTACAAATGGGATGGTCTCAATTATGAAGATCAGAGGAGTTACATGATTAAGGCTGCTTCTCAATTTCATTGATATCAAAAAGTAAAATACACATTATGCTTTATTACCTAGTTCACAAAGCTTCTCTATAGTGGAATAAATAAATCTAAGTTTAAATACTCAAATCATAACATGAAGCAAGCAAATTCATCACTGTAATAAACTACTACAACTTTGTTGTTCATTTTATAGAGGATAACTTCGGTTCTTCAATATTGTGTATTGAACCAGGAGTTCATATTCTTGACTAACAAAATGCAGTTGAAGTTACTGATAAACTGAAATGTGAACTGATAACAGAACATTTTTCATTAGGAAAATGAAAATAAGGATTGACCAATCTGGTATCAAAGAGTTGGAAAGTTTAACAATGCTGGCAGCTCATTTTAAAAGGATGCTTAATGATGAAGTATGTTAAGGGATGTTATTTATTATCTTGCTGTGGTGGATCTTGACCATCAATCTAAGACAGGAGCTCAGTGCTCACCATCTGATTACAATGTTGTTGTGGAAGGAAAAGGCTGAATGTTGAGCTAAGCTAAGTAGCAATTAATTGTGTTTGCTTTTAATCTTTTCGGATATGGTAATTTGAATTAGTAGCATACGGGCTCATTGCATGACTTGAGATGTTGGCTTAGCTCTGAAAGGTGCTGAGAGTTGTTGCTGAGCAGCTGGCAAGTTTCACAGTACTACATTTATACTTCTATAGTACTGCTGGAAACACTACTCTTAAATGGAATGGAGTAGGATCAGGTCCAAGTTTGGATGTTGTCCACAGTCTTCACAGGCAGAGATGTGTGAGAAAGTCCGTGAGACTTGGTCTGTGGCTGAATGGGGATAGCAGTCAAGTGAGGAACCTGCTTGTGTACCTGACTGTAGGAACTGCTGTCAGTATCTAGTGTATTCAGTCACGTACTTCTATATGGTCTTATTAAAAATATGCAAGTAGTTAGACTGTGAGGATAAAGAGGTTTGCAGTGAATGTATAAATAAAAAACACTGGCAGCTTCCTACAAAAACAGATGTCACTAATATTTGTAAATTAATTGAAATAAGTTGACAATGACTTTGTAGTGAAGGTCGAGGAAACTTAGGCAGGTTTGGATTATCCAGCAGCTGGAGAAGGTTATCTTATTTGCACTGTTTCTACACATAACTGTAAAATGACTACTGCTGAAATCCACAGCAGCCCTGTTTATTTATTTTAGAAGTGTAAAACTGACATTTATATTATAGTAGGAAACAATATTGTGATGACTTCCCAGTCATGGAATGGTGTAATTATTGGCCATACAGGAGCCACCACTCACATGGACAAGAGTGACCTGTTTGAAATGCTGGGTACGGACTGCCAGAGGGGCTTGACAAGTTCCCTACTAAAGGGTTCAACCTCTCTCAGAACAGTCTCATGGATCCCCTACAGATTTGAAAGATGGGAAGCAATGGCTGTGAGTAAATGGCTGGGGAGGTAGTGATGTATTCCCACAGGGATATGGCCTAGAGCTTGAGCTGTTCAACGTATTCGTGAGTGATCTGCACAACAGTGAGCTGACAGTATTTGCAGGTGATCCAAGATTATTCTAGCTAATGGCATTTAAAACTACTTGTGTGCGTGACACTGAACAGCTGATGAAATTCAGTGTAAGTAACTGAGAAGCAGCTCATACAGAGAGAAACCTTCTTGCCCTATACAAGGCTTGCACTGAATTAGCTGTTACCACTCAGGGAAGAGACGAGGAGTTCCTGTAGATGGAAGCATCCATTCATTCCTCAGGTGCTGCTAGAGAGAAGAATTAGGAATGGCACAGAGAATGAAACAAACATCTTCTATATAATAAATATTTTACTAATATAGTACAGAACAAATGTAGATTTCTGAAGCAGTGACATGGTGCAAGGGTGGAAGCCCGGCTTAATCAAGTGTTTGAGAATCTGCCCTGAAGAAAGATCAGAGCTTTGAGCCATGGTGCCTGTACTGACAGGCAGATATCCCTGGAGTGGCACAGTGCTCCCTTCTGCCAATTTTGCTCTAAGTCCAGCAGCATCACCAGAGGGGGCAGTTAGGGATAGTATCTTCTTTATCGCCATAGGACTTGTCAGCAGCCTCTGTCCAAACGGGATTTCATCAGAAGTAAAATTTTCAGTTCTTGAGTCCATTTATTTAATGGTACATGAGTTCCTGAGCATGTCTTAATTTGTTATTTTACATTACACATTTATGTAAGTTTAACTCGCAGATACCAGTTTTATTTAAAGATATACATTTTTTTACAAATACAATTTAAACATGCACCACAAACATTTCCATTATTTGTGTATTGAACAGATGATGGTGGACTGAGCAGCTCTGGCAGAAGAGCCCAGGCAGCAAATCCAAGGCCCTGCACTATATTCAGTACTATTCTGTCTTGCCCTGGAGCACCACTTACTTGGAAAACGTTTTTCTCAGCAAAAATTCTCAATTACTTCTATTTAAATGGTTTTTTTTGTTTTGGGGGGGCTTTTTTGTAGTAATGAAGTGTCCAACCTGCCTTTCTCTGTACTACCATTCTGTGCAGCTAAACACTCCCCTTGCAGCCCCACCTAACTCAGCTTTCCCTTTCTCTCCTCGTTTGTGCTTTTCCAAGCACTGATTAGAATCCTCTGGTAACACCAGGTCTGGTGAGCACTGAAATGGTTCCTTGTGTGTGTGTGTGCACTTGAGCACATGTGGGTGTGTAGGGGAAAGGGGGCACAGGTTTATTCACTTAACAAGCAGCATTTGGGCTCAGTTTTATCTTGAGCACTCAGGAGAGTTAGTAGCTACAGGAGTTTATCACGTTGCTGGTATGTTTATAGTGTAGCATGGAAGGCACTTTATAAGTGCCAATTACTCTATTAATACTAGTAATTAGATTTTTATACTCTACATTCATTTTATGCTCTTCATAAGAAAATGTAATCAGTGCAGACTACCTTAACTTTCAAGTGTCTAAATGTGGTTCATTCCAAGGGTTAACCATACTTGTAGTTTACTGTATTAGTCCCGGTTGTATTTGACATAAAAATGTTTTTATAGCACAACCAAATACCAGCATATTTGCGGTTGCAGTCAGATGTTTTTAACTATATTGGATATAACCCACAATGGTTTCAGAAGATATTTCCATTGTTTTAGCCAGATTTAGAGAGGCTGGATTAAGCTATGGCCCAGTGGTGTTTACATATGTGAGTATCAGTCTTAAAGGGCAAAGAATATGATGTTCCATAAACCTTTATACAGAAATAAATACCTCGCAGCAAAAATGTTTTTCTAAGATCAGTTACTATTTCAACTATAATGACCTGCTTGGAGGAGGTCAGGGGCCAAATTCTTCTCTCATTTACACTGGCGTAAATCCACAGTAATGTAAGTGCAGGATTTGGGCTTGGGAGTTTAAAACTTTGGAATTAATTTTCCCCTGACCCATAACATTTAATGTAATCTATTCTGTGTGAGCTGTTAATTTAGCAAACTATTCCATGGATAAGATCCTGATAAACTACATAGCATGAGAAATACATTCAGTCACAGCTTCAGGGCAGACTGTAGTCCTGGGTAGCCCTTCTTTTAATTCTCTCTTTCTGAAAACAAAACCCTCCCAGTGCTGATCTGCCAAAAGGCTTGTTCAGGTTGGAGATGTTACTGTTTAGACAGAATATGTATATGTATTTATGTATGTCAGTAATTTACTGAAGATCTGATCCAAATTTACAAGTGTACCAATCCCCAGAAATCCTCAACTCATAACTGCCAATGCAAACACCCCTCAGTCTTTATCAATCTTCTGGTTGAACCAAAGCTCAGCTCATGTATGTTCCTAATTTTCACAGTTCAGTTTCAGTTTTAAAATTTATGGACTTTCCCCAAATCATCTGTAACTTCCAGCTGCAATTAGTATTTCTGTTCTTTACTGCTTGTAGTGAACAGCTTGTTAATGAAAGGTAATTTAGTACCAA
The DNA here is from genome assembly GCA_013397175.1 of Platysteira castanea. Classification (NCBI taxonomy): domain Eukaryota; kingdom Metazoa; phylum Chordata; class Aves; order Passeriformes; genus Platysteira; species Platysteira castanea. The sequence continues at coordinate 1,306,631 of VYXC01011199.1, read as the reverse complement.
TTTGAACATCAAAAACTGTTGATATTATGTAAATATGAAGGATAATATTTTTTAATTGCATACTTGACTTCTGTGAGTGCAGTGCAAATCCAGCGTGTGCAAATCCACACAAGGCAATCTTGAAAAAAGTAGCAAATACTTTGTAGCTTAAAACAGTCAATTGTTTAACGTAGCTGAACTCAAAACCAGATTAACAGATCCCATGTTAGAAGTGTCCCTTGTAGCAACCAGCTATGTGGGACTCTGAACACATCCCCCACCCAAATTCTATTCAGTCACTCACCCCCCAACCCCAGTGGGATGGGGGAGAGCATTGGGGGAAAAAAAGGTGAAATCCACGAGCTGAGATAGAGGCAGTTGAAATGGAAGGGGTACTAATAAAAATAACAACAACAATAATAATAATAATGGAATATACAGAACAAGTGATGCACAGTGCAGTTGCTCACCACCTGCCGACTGCCGTCCAGCCAGTTCCCAAGCAGTGATTGGCTCCTCCCAGCCAAATACCCTCAGTTTATTTACTGGGTGTGACATTCAGTGGTATGGAATATCCCTTTGGCCAGTTGGGTCAGCTGTCCTGGCTGTCTCCTCTCAGCTTCTTATGCCTTGCAGCCTGCTTGCTGGTGGAGTGGTGCGGGAAGCTGAAAAGTGCTTGACTTAGTGTAAACACTGCTTAGCAACAACTAAAACATTAGTGTGTCAACATTACTCTCCCCCTAAATCCCAAACATAGCAGTAAAACAACTACTAGGAAGAAAATTAACTCTATCCCAGCTGAAACCACCACAGGACCCATCCGTTATTCTATGCCATTTATGTCATGACCAGGCCCACACTTTGCAGTGCATCCTTTCCTGTCTTTGGATGTATGCACACAGGCATCATTCCTTTTGTCTATGAGCCATCCCTTTAAAATGTCTATTGAGTTTATTTAGTCAAAGACTTTGGGATCCATCTGTCACAGCAGGCTAAAGGGCAGGAGAAGTGGTCTGTGGTGTTGGATCGCTGGGCACCAAAGCCGGTTCTGGTTCCATCACCACTGTGCTTGTGTAGTTCTCTTATTGCTGGGCTTTGCCCAGTTCCATCAAATTTCATTCTTCATTAGTCTGGATAATTCTTACTGTAATGCTCTTGATACTACATATGGCAACCACAGTAGTGATGACATACAGTGTAATATGGAATTAATGTCATCCAACTTAAATCGTTGGCTATTCCCACCCAGAATCAAATCCCCTGGAGGAACATGTCAGACTTCCCCATGCTCACACATCACCCATGATGTGCATCCAGGTCCCTGAGCAAAAGCAATCCCATGGGTGGGTTTGCCTTTGCCTGACAGGAAAAACCCAGCTTGTCCTCCCCAGCATATTTTTTATGTGCCCTACAGGGCACTTTAGTATGTAATAAATTGGACCAGGCATGGCCAACCCAACTGGCAGATCCCCTAGTGCTGACTGAGCAGGTGGCTTTCGCTAAATGTGTATCCCAGTGTTTGAATGTCCCAACCACCATTGCTCTCAGTGTAGTCTTTAACACTCCATTTTATCATTCCGTTTTCCCAGAGGCTGGTGCGTGGTAGGGGATGCAATGTACCCACCCAGTGTCATGCCCATTGGCCCAAATGAGCAGCAATTTTCATGGAAGGACCCCCTTTTGAGGTTGTTTTTCCTTGCAGATCCTGTATTCATGCCTCCAGGGTCGAGGTAAATTTTCCATTCCACTTCCTTATGAATGATGAAAAATGAAAGGTACTTAAGTACCAATTGAAACATCAAAAACCATTGTAATAGATACTATGTAAATATGAAGGATAATTTTTTAACACTGCGCACCTGACTCCTGTGAGCGCAGTGCAAATCCTTTGTGTGCACACAAGGCAATCCACATGGCTCTTGAAAAAAAAGGTAGCAAATCTTTTTTTAGCTTAAAATAGTAAATTAATTAACAGATCCTCTGTTAGAAGCATCTCTTGTAGCAACTAGTTACATGGTACTCTGCACCTCATCCAAATTATATAGGCCAGGCTACACATATACAGAAAATGAAGGACCAAAATATTCCAAGAAACCTGTAAACTCCTCTGCATATCTTCTAACCATGGCTCTTTCACAGCTCAGGAACCTGAAAAAGGATCCTCCTTCTAGTGACACACATCTGTAGCTCTGGCATAGCCCAGCCACCTCCTGAGATTTCACCTCTCCGATGCCAGGACTTCCATCGTGAATGGGAAGGGAGAAAATGAATCATTTGAAGCACAAAATCACGTTAAGCTATCATCCTACCAAGAAGATTTTCACACTTATTTTTATGAATTCTTGTTGTTGTCCTGTGCAGACAGGGCAGTTGATAAGTCAGAAGCACCATTTCTGCCTGCCTTTGACATTGATTAACACAGATCTGGCTGAATTTCCCCACTTGACCATGCAGTGCATTAGTAGATAGCTGCTATATTGAAACCTGATGTGGTTTTTGGATGTGCACTGGATTAGTTTCTCTCAAATAACTCTTCCCATCTAATTTGAGCGTTACACAAATACAGTAACAAGTGAGAGGACTTTTACTGTAGTTTTAATTCAACACAGAGCACAATATATATAACTACTGAAAACAGAACCAGAACTTGACAGACTCAGAGCTGGCGCTTCCCTGATCCCGCAGGCTCTGTGCAAAACCCTAATGGAAAAATACCCAGGAAGGGATGGGATGGGATGAAATCAAACTGTCTACAGTTCTTTTGAGATGCTGCTGTCTTTGGGGAGTGGAAAGTTTGTCCCTGAGACTTTGAAGGGAATCAGGACTTTTTCTGAAGCTCCATTGAAAAATCTTCCTTCTTTTCCCCCATCTCCCATCCTGGAAGCAGAACTTACTTCAGAGCCTCGCTGTTGGTTCATGTTCATGTAACTGTGCAAAAGGAAGGGGACTCTGAAAGTTTATGGTGGTGTTTGTTATGCTAAGCACCAGATGGATTTCTATCCAGATGTCCTAACAGCTGCTGAAAAGGCATGCAGTAGAAAATTATTACTTCCCAGTTACACATGCAGTTCCTACATGCAGAAAAGACATGGAAAGGCACTGGTAGAGCTAGGGGTAAAAGGAAGCACATGTTTTATTTCCCTTCTTTCCCACCTACTGTGGGAAACTTGGGGCTTTTTTTCTTACTCTTCTTTAGGTCACTATGGATTACATAGTTCCTTACTTCTTGTTTTCCAATCCCATATTCTGAAGATCAGATTTGAGCTCAGACATGGCAGGGAATGCTGGCTGTGGAACCACTTCTGCATTTCAGTCAGACTCGTTTATGTGCACTGTTTTGCAGAACGTGTCAGTCACACTTCCACCCTTTGATTTCTGTTACTCCCATTTTGTGACTGGGAGATCCAAATGTAAGTAAGTTAACTTAAGGGGAACATTCCTTTGACTTCAGTTAGACCACGGTTTTACTCTTTGTTCAGAACTACATCCAAAGTTTACCCCTTTCTCGGAATAAATTCTTCCAAGATTGTGCAGGTGCAAGCACCTACCCCCAAAGGCAGTACCAAGCACACCAGGCACTTGGCATGCATCCCAACGTGCTGAGCAGTACCAGTAGTTTTCCCCTCTAGTGGGAAAGATTGCTCACAGAATACAGTATTTGAGGTGGAATTAAAAGCTTTGGGAAAGGCTACTTCACTATGGTATGGGCTAAAGAAAGTTGATGCTGGAGGTGTCTTCTTTCTGGAAAGGAAAATATTTAAGGAATGTGGTATTAACTGCTAACTAGATGCAAGCTGTATGTGAAATGGGCAGGAGAATAGGACTTGGTTCCATTTTGCAGGGTGAGTGTATTTTTGAAGTAGATTCTTGTAATCAAATAGATTCAGATATATTTATATACATATATATATTTGGGGGGAGGGGGTTGGTTGGTTTTTTTGTTGGGGGTTTTTGTTTGGTTTTTTTTGTGAGGGGAGGCTGGGTAGTTTCTTTTTTCTATGATCCAGTCAGCATCAGGAGCCCATCAGGAGTTCTTTAAAGGCATAAAAGGCAGTTACCCTGCTTGAAGAAGTCCACAGCACACAGAAAGCTGTTGTACTGGTAACAGAAAAAGTCTGCTCTCTTAGCACAATGGCTTTTTGCTTTCAGACTAATCACTTGTTTTTTGGATATAGTCTGAACAAAAAAATCAATTGCTTTTATTAACCAAATACTCAGCTACAGTCATTAACTAGATTAAAAACTCCATTTCTTTTGTATTTTTGTTTTTGTCCCCTCATAATAAGTAGTTTTTCCCTTCAAAATGAGTAAGAATTAGCAGCTGTACTTAAAATGTATTCTGTTCAATGTGTGCTGTAATTGCTTTTGTTCCTCATCTCATCAAGTTTTTTTTTAACAAAAACAACCATTCCAGCGAAAGTTCAGCCTCTTTAACAGTTGATATATTTCTCTCTTGCTCCATTAGGAAGCTGATCCAGCTTTAGTTTCTGAATATCCTCGTAGTGTCAGTGCACACGTCTTCTGTCAAGTTCAATTAAGAATAGCTCAGATAGCAGTTGAGTATTTTTCCATTGCAAATCATAACTTCTTGACCTTTTCAAAACTTCTTCTGCAGATGTTCCTGTGACGGAGTGTCAGACTCCACTTGGGCATCATTCCCTCGTTAATGTGAAAGAGTGTCACCGTGTCTTCTCTTACACAAGCAGCTTTGTTTTGTTTTTTCTTCTGTTATTTGAGTTTCATTTTGGAGTGTGCATATGCTCAGATTTCCCCTCTAGCAGCACAGCTGGCTATACCCAAGAGTGTGCAGTCTCGAGTTTACAGCTAGCACTGCTGGGCTGGGGGCAGTGCACTGATGAGAAAGGGAAAGGAGGCAGTGGCACAGCCTCAGCAGTGTGAAGACCATGGATTTATTTTGTTTAGACGTGTATATCTCAGTAGTTTGGCCAGACTAATAAGGCAGTGGTAATGCTGTGGTGTAGTTATGGTGTAATTATGCTGTTTCCAGTGGATAATTACAGCTTATTTATGAACTGCCAAACCTGACCAATTTGCTTACTGAGACCCCTTGGCAGAAGTAGCCATGTGTGTGCTACAGGCCAGGTATATTAACTCCTGCTGTACAGTGGAATTATTCTGGGCCCTGTACTATCTTTTCTGATTAAAGGTGTTGATAGGTATTGATGCAGAAAGATCAACCTTCCCTGTAGCTGAGCTGAGCCCAGGACCAGCTCTGTGCAGGAGGACAATAACAGCTGGCAAATGACAATGTGCCTCCTGGACTCTTACCTCTTAGAAATGGCCCTACATCTTGTTTGGCAATGTCTGCTTCCTGGTGTGCACTGCTCCCCCATCCATGCCTCCTGCTTCTGGGAAGGGATGCCCAAGTCCTGCTCAGATGGGAGGCTGCTAGGGATCCCCAGGTGTCAGCTCCTGGGGGCTCCTTTGGTCCCCAGCCTAATCAGTCTGATCCATGATGCCAGGATGCAGAAGCAGACAAAGCCTTTTGCAGAAAGACTAATGATTAAAAGGATGATTTTGGGGAGCAACCAAATTGCTATGCAGGGCCTGATCTTTGTAGAAACCTGTGAAAGTGCTTTACTTACGTGAACAAAAAGTACTCTGTGATGTGTAGATCTCTCAAATTTTAGAAACAAGACCAAAAAGACAAAAATCCTGTTTGCATGTTCTGGCAACAGCCCATTTACAAGGCATTTGACCATTTAGCCTCAGTTAAGACCTCTTTGAAGGCACTGTCTAACTTTGCATTGCCTGGATTTTCTCTGAGTCCTCAGTCTCAACTGTTGATGGAAGATACGGTAAATAATGCTGGACACTTGAAAAACACAGATTAATTGTATGAAAATGTCACACACGTCAAGGGGGATTGTGTTTCATCTTATTTACTGATACAGGGCAGGATCACCAGTGGAATTTGTACATCCTATACTCTTAACATGCTCATTTATTTGGCACTCCTTAATGGAAAACATGGAGCAATTATATGCAGACAATGCTGTAATGGAAAATAATTGAAGACAGACACGGTTTGGGTTTTTGTTTTGTTTTTTTTTTTAAACAATGCATGCCAGATCCTGCATGCAACAATCCTTTTTTTTCTCCTAGCAAAAATGCAGCCAATGCTTGAACCACATATGAAACCACACTTCTGAGGCTCTAACTTCACAGCCAGCTAGAAATGACCAAAACAACATCTGCTACAGTTAGAATTTAAAAGTGCTTTTTTACTTTGTAGAGTTCCTTTCTCTGCTGAAATCACCCTCAGTAGAGTTACTGTTTTGTAACTGTTTTATCTAAGTAAACAGAAAACTCAATGGTTTTCTGAACATCAGCAAAGGATTTGAGTGAAAATCATTCACTCAAAAGTGGATGAAGTACATGTGTGCATAAATCTGTATGTATATAGTATCTGAAGCATTTCTTGTTATGTCTTCCACGTTGCTGTAACAGTTAAAGCTTCTTTTAAGTCAGTGTACACTTGACGTTCCCTTGCTTTTTATGGTTTTAAACATCAGTGTTTACCGCTGCATAAGTGAAGCTGTCAACACAGCGCTTCTGGTATTAATGTGACATATATGCCTGTTCTTGTTGCTCATGTTGTTATTAATAGTAATCATAATATTTGAGTTATGGTACTACCTCAAGGCCCAGCCCTCTTCTTGCTAAGTTTTTACAAAACAAAGTAAAGAGAGGGTCCCTTCACAGACAGAATATCAGCTGAAAATCAGGCATGGAGAGGAGGAACAGTGAGCTGGAGCAGGTCAGAAGAAGAGCTGAAGTGATGGTGATGATACCACATGTGTCAGAGGAATCAGAAACAATCACGTTTAATTGATTTGGATGGTCAAATACATTTCAATGCTCTTGCACAGGATGGAGCAATGTGGCTGAACCTCTGATATTTGTATTGATCTCAGCTCAGTACCTCAGGCTGAAGTACTCTTCAGCCATGGCCAAGAAGCAATAAAGTAGGTCAGCAGCTTTTAGGAGTCATGAACATCCTCTTCTTGACTGGCAGTGGGAGCAGAAACGAGGCTTGTAGCAATGAGAAGTTGTCAAAAGTGCATGAAAAACAGAATGATGAGGCTTAGCCCTTTATGTATTGACTTAACAAGAAGCTTTCTTGTGTGATGTCTTTACTCAGTTTATGCAGACAACTCTCTTTGACCTTTGCAAACTACCCTGGGCTACCAGGCGTGGTGGTAGCCTTTTTCACAGGGGATAAGTGATTGCTTTCATGTACATCAGGCTCTCCTTCTATATCTTAGCCATCCATGAAGGCCCTCAATCATCTTGCAGGGCCCTAGGTGGTGACTTGCATGCTCAGGTTGTTATGAGAAAGTTAAAAGTCTGTTCTTCTTCCAAGCACCAAAAATAAGGATTTGCATTGGATCCAGAGCAAAGATCTCTTCTAGCACAAAGAAAAGCCTTAGGAGAAGTAGCTGGTGGTGTAATTTTTCTGTATTCCATAGTTTAAAGCTGCATGATCCCAAGAACTATTCTAGGAAGCGGTGTAGCATTGTAAACTGTTGCATGAAAAATAAAACACCCATTAAATTATGGTTATGGGAGTGGAGTGGAAAGCAAATAGCAGAAAACTGATGCTGAGACATAAAAGATTTTCTTGTACTATGTCATTCATTGTCATGTTGCAAAAGTTGTCATGCTGGAAAAAAATTTTGTCTTTTTCTTTACTGATAAAATATGAGTATTTCCACGGTGAAGTCAGAACTCATGGAAAAGGTACAGTATGAAAGGCTTTGCTGCTTGATCACTATTCCTTACTGCTGCTGAGTGGATTTTTAAGGACATAAAGAATAATTGCGTGGCCATGTTTTAATTATTTGACCATTATTGATAGTGTTGTGAAACAAATCTTCATTGTCACAAGGTTATAGGAATTGTGGGCAAGCAGGCAATAAGAAAGCTTCGAGTGCTCTACTTGCACTGCTATATATTGGTGGAGATGAAGGCAGGAAATCCAACCTCCTAAAAGGACATATTAATAAGCTACAGTATAATTTTGAGCTGATGAATTGATGGTTTGGTTTTTTCTCTTCAAAAACTGACTTGCACACAATTATTGAAGGGGAAAATGCAGCTTTGTCGTGCCCAACTGGCACAGATCCAACGTGCTAATGATACAGTTTTAAATCGTGTATAAGTCAAAGATGCAAATAAGAAAAGATGGGCTATGTTGGAAGTTCTTAGAAATAGGTATATGTGGAAAGGGACCACAGTTTACAGATGACTCAGGGGTGCTGCATCCATCTGTCCTCCTTGCCGGAGTGATAATGGAGGCAATCAGTGAATTGCCAACATGGCAACTAACAGCCTCCCTGGTGGCACTGGCTTTGATTGATTTTATGCAGCAGTGAGAGGCTCCATGTTCATTTCCAGAGACTCCACATCCCGGATCAGAGGTTATGTGATGGGAGGACAGAAGCAGTATGATGTCTTTATTACCCAGAGGAAAAGAGCCAATTATGCTGAACACCAGTGCTGCTCCCCCACTTGCCATTGGCATCAGCTCCTGAGACACAGGGTTGCCAAGTCTCTTAGCCAATATCTGCTGTTCTGGCAACCAGAGCCATCAAGAAAAATTAAAAGGGGAAAAAAAAAAGAGGAAGAAGATTAAAGGAATTATAGGAGTGATGAAGGAAGACAATTTTAGGGTCTGGTTCTCCAGCTAATATCAACTCCCTGTGAACAGAAAAGACTTCAACACTTCAACAGGGTTATTTATGGACTGGACTCTTACAAGATAGCTTGGGAATACATCGGTTTGCTATTAAACAAATATATATGTGGATATTTGTATGTGTGTGTGTAGCCAAATTACCTGGGAGTGCATGGGGTTACCCAAACACAGAGAATAGGAAATCTCTCTGCAGTTATCATGAGCTTATAGCTGTACACAGCAATGTCTCTGTGGTGTCGAGGTGTACTTCTGTGCTCATTAGGGGAACGACAGCATCTCGCTTCAGCTTTCTCTGACAGTTCTTTCCACAGTACAAAGCAATGGCTCTAGCCTACAGATGTCAGCTTTTTTCTCTCTGTCATTATTCAGCCTTTCTCCAGGTTTTTGAGAATATGATGGTTGAAACCCAAAGGAAGTAGGTGTTTTCAGAGCCTGCAATATCCATATCCCTTCCTCCAAGATACAGTGATTCTAAATCTGCCTGGTTGTCACTGAAATATCTTCCCGTAACAACCACTGAAAAGAGACTGTGCTCTCACTCCCTGAAAAGAAGGCATTAACACTTCTGAAGGTCTCTTCAGCAGCATAATAAGCTTGGTACATTTCAAGCCTGGGAGTTATTTACAGAATTCTTATGGGAAGCCAAATACATCAATAAGCACATTGGAAATATGTACTGGGACAGTGGATTATAGGAAAACTGAGAGTGCCAAGCTTCAGAATTATGAAAATATTTTGAACTGTACAAACGATGAATGTGATGCCCTATTATGCAGTTTAACCTAAGGCACCCATTTATATGACCTCACTTAATAAGGTATCATTTAATACAGTATGGTGAAAATAACCAAGTAAATAATTTTCTTTTGTGTAAGTGAAAGTGCTCTTTTTTCTTTTTACAATCATGCTATCAGAGCACATTTCATGTTGCTGTTTAGAATTTAAAAATATCATTTAAAGCAAGGGAAAAAAACCCAAAGAAATTCAAGTACTAAAGGCACCTTTTAAAATTGTTTGTCATTTAAGTTAAAAGTAAAATAGTTCTTATTTTTCTGGTTCAAATTTTCCCTTTATTAAAAAGAAAATAAAATGAGATACCTCCTCCCCCACCTCTTTCCTTTTTCCTTCACCTTTCTTTTGATGTAAGGGAAAATGGAATGGAGAATAAGCAGCTTTCTCAATTTTTAGCCCTCCCTCCCCTTTCAAAAAGTTAGTCTCAGCTGATTGCTCTTTCTTTCTCTTCATGCTGAAAAGTGAAAGCGTGTTCTTTCAGCACCCAGCCCTGACTGGGAAAAGGGCTGGTTTCTCTGGAAGAGTTTTCTTCTTGACTCGCCTGTAGCATGATCCAGCTGGTGTCTCCAGGGAGTCTTGTGCAGGGGAACTCGGGGGACAGACCTTGTCCCCCGGGAGACGCGTCAGGCTGAGCTCACCCTGACCCACCTCGGCCCAGGACTGAAGAGCGGCCAAAAGCGGGCGTAGAGCCAGGCAGCTCCTCAGGGATCTCTCAAACCAGTGCAGGATGTTTCCCATCTCCTCAGCAAGTGGGGCGATATTGTGTATTTAAAGATCTGAAGTGCCCGGCGTCATAACGAGAGCAGAAGCATCCAGACAAACCAGAGTTGGTTTTGTGGCTGGTGCTGTTTTCAAATTAGAAAAACAGCCAAGGGCTTTCGGATAAGATGTGCATGTCAAAAGGCAATAAAGAAAACAACTGGTCTTAAAAGCTAATCACCATGCACCATTGAGATTGGGACCAAAAAATGTTAGCTAATATTTTAAATGTGAGTGAAGGGTCAACAGATGAACCGTATTGTAAACATACATGTCAGCAGCAGGGCAGGGTTGAAGATAAAATTGGAACCATGTGCTTCTCCATTTCTCATAAGGCACAGGGGTCATGACCCCAACAGCTTAAAAGTCCCTCAACAGGGAAAAATATAATAATGTCATATGTCACGCAGGGAGATGCTGTGCTTATTAATTTTGTAAGGTACATACAATTGCTAAGAATAATGTTTTGTACTGTGAAGGAGAGAGTCTCTTTTAAGAACATCTGGTTTTTATCAAATAAAACTACTCTTGAATCAGGTCTTAACACAATACATGGAAATACAGTTAGAACTTACAATGAACTGTAACTAATCCCACAAACTGACGAATCAGCACAAATCACTAAATATGATATTTAGAGCAAATGAATGCAGTCATCTGATAAACCTTGGAACTGCCTCATTACTGCCATTTATTCAGTCATTAAAGAGCTGTAACCAAGTTAGCATCCACCCCATTTCCACCCTAATACCTGAGAAAGCTGCAAGCTTTGTCTTTCATTTTTCTTTCCCCATTAATACGTTCTACACATCTCCTTCCATGGTGCAGTTAGGTGGTCATTATTCTGGGTTTTAAGTTAGAGAGGGAAGCACAGAGAAAGGATTGACCATTGTATCCCATCCAATTCCCCACAAAAAAGACGAGGATGGCAAGGTGGTGCTCTGAAGGCGGAGGGCACTGTTGTACATGTGGCAGCTCCATGGACGGTTTGTTGATGGCAATGACAGTGTGCTGTCACAGAGAGGGAAACCCTCACAGTGCCTACCCAGAGCTTTAGCAAGTTCTCATCCCAAGAAACATAAATGTGTGCCGCAGGCATTGTTCAGGGGTGATGCTTCCCTGGAATACGGATGTTCATGGGTCTTGCCTCGCAAAAGAAAAAAAGAGAAAAAGTGGATTTTAGCATTTACTGTGCATCTGCTATTATTAAACAGTGTCCACTAGAGAAGTAAATACGAGATTGAGAGAAAAAGGTTCTGAGTTCTGATCTTTGCTTTGGGTGGGTTTTCATGTCTTGGTAAGAAAATCTCTCCTGCTTTCTCCTAACACTAAAATGAACATACCTGTTTCAAAGCATATCTCTGAATTATAACTAGTTGCAGCTTCTCTGGTTCTTTGAAGATTCAGAAAGGGTATTTTTCTACTAGAGTTACATTACAAAATGCCGGGGCCCTCCTGGCTTTTCCATGCCTCAAGGTACTGCAGTTCTAACCTCATTTCTTCTCTTCCCAAACCCAGCTTCTCTCCCCTTCTTCTACTTCCTATCACTGTTCCACTTGTGTTTCTTGCCTGCCAGATAGCTGTCTGTTTTATCTCCCTTTATTTGCATTTCAAAACTGAGGCTCTGAAATGTCTGGGATGAAAATTGCCCTCCAAGAAGCCAAAGTGAGGAAGGAACTGAGTGTTCTACTTAATTCAGATGAATTCATGCTAAACCTGTTTTCAACTGTTTTCTCAAATGCAATTACCAAATGCTACCCAAGCCAAAAAGAACTTGTCTGTTGACTTTTTTTCCAGTCCCTGTGTTCATGAGCATGCAGGCCTTTTATAATAGTTTGTGTTCAGGATCATCAGGCTAGAAAGAACCACCTTCTGCCTTTGAGACTGATCTCCCACAGCTGCAACCATGAGACAGATGCCCAGTTCAGGAGTGCACAGATCTTTCATTCCTGCAATCACAGCACACCAAATACTACTTATTAGCCTTTAAAAACATATTTATAGTGGAAGGTCAGAAGTCATTCTATAATGTGCCATAGGAGCACAACAGGAGAGATCAAGGGTACTACAAAACGAGATTGTGTGCGAAATACAGCTCCCAGGTGGAAAAAAAGCTGACTAACAACCATCGCTTCTGAGGAAGTAGGGAAACCCAGTAGAGCACCTGCCAGTATGACCTGAAGGAAAAATCTGTGCTGTTCTGTGAGTGCCAGTGGGATGTGCCAACTAGACGCTGAAGGGAATGTAATGGCTTGAAGCATGAGTGTGTCTGCATCCTATTGCAGTATCCAGTTGTTCAGCAGAGGGAGGAAAATATCACAAACAAGGGCAGCAGGGTGATTAATTCTTCACAAGGCGTGAAAGCTTGAAGTTAGTTTGCTGTAACTGCACTACAAACAGAGATACATTTCCCCTTTCAAACTCCCTTGTATGTACCAATATGCTGGATACCTACAGATCTGCATCAGAACACACTTTCTGGGAATTTCTCTCTATAAATTAATCATTCCCTTCCCTAATCCTCTCAAAATCCATATAAAAGCCATTTAGGCAACCTGTCACCATGAGCCTCATGTGTAAGCAGCTTACAGAATTTCACTCTTCAGACAGCTAAAAACCTTTTCCTAACTTTAACTACTTTTATTCGTGACCAGTTTGTTGCAATTTGATCTTAAGCTCTATGGTCACAGTTACCCAGGGCCATGATACCTTTTCTTTGCCTTTCCTTTATGAGGCTGAACCAGTCAACTTCTTCTATTTTCCTATCACAGGAGGCATTCTCTCTCCCTTAATAAATTCTGTGATCCTTCTTTGAAGCTTGGTTTCAATGCTGTGGTTGTCCTTAAGATATTTAGAAAAAGGGTATCTGGGAAATTTGAGACCATGAACATGCAATAAGTTGCCTGTGTGCGTGTGTTAAAACATATAAATGATGCACTCTCACATGTATCTCTACACACATATTTAGAAACAAAAAAAAGTATCAAGGTTCAGATTCTTGCCAAAATCTTTCCCTTGTGCTTGGGCTCAAAAGACCTCTTGGAGTCCTCAGTTTAAATAGAAAGATGGAAGAAGATGCAGGACAAAGACAATCAAAGCACGTCTAAATACAATAAAAAATAGCTACCTCTTCTCTTCTTCTGAGAATCGTGTAACCTGACCTAGTTATGTTTTTAGAAAGTTGGTATGTGCCCCTACACGTATGGCTTCCAGCATAAAGAAACCCTAGAACCAGGCATGTTGTTATCATGTCACTTTCCATACTCCAGTCATCTTAAGGGATTTCATAAATCATAAGGATCTTATTCATATTTAAAACATTGTCAAAAGCACTTAACTCTATTACGCCATTCTAATTTTAATTTTCCTTATTTAAGCCTCTTATAAGTGCATATGGCTTAAATGCTCATATAGCTGTCAGTACTCCCCCCCGATTTCACTACCTGCAAATTCTTGATAGAAAGCTGTGCACTGAAACCATTGTGTTGGGGAGGACTTAAAGGGTATTTTGCATGACTTCTCCTGGGTCACCTTGCTAACTCAGTCAGCACTTACATATGGTACCAGTCTTGTATTTTAGTAAAAGTCACTGTATTCTGTTCTATACTTAAAGGCTATCCAAATTCTGGGCCTGATTCTGCAGTTGCTTCTGCACAAGCCCAGATGTGCACATTCACAGAGCATCTTTGACTCTAGCAGTGCCTTGAGCAAACAGCAGTTCTATAATCTCGATTAAATTTAATAGCCAAAAGAAGAGGCTACCCACAAATCAGTGATGGTGAAACATAAGCCTTGCCCACCTCACAGAAATAAGAGAGTTCTGTGTTCTCACACACTATCCCAATCATACTTAGATCTGTTTGAAAACCAAACCAAATTGTAAATGAATCCAAAACCAAACGGCAAATTGGCTTCTGGCACTTTAAATGTTTTTATTTAGGTGCCACCCAGCTCTGGAAGCTCCACGAAACCAAACTGGTGTTATTATCATCCTTTATTCTACTTCTGGGACTGCTTCTGGCACCATCTAGGGCAATTTAAAGCGTAATTACCAGAGTGGAAGGCAGTGAAATTTTGACTGAAAATGGTGTATTACTGTGATCCCGTAACTCTTCTTTCCTGAATACTGTGTAAACTTTTTCATTAGAAAGCCATTTTTCCTTCTTCTAACTCTCCTTAGGTTTTTCCTTAGACTACAGTCTTCACAAATTTCCTACATTCAATCCCGTCCACAAAAGCTTTGATAATTAATTCTGGGGAGAATAAGAATAGATATTTTGATTGGGGGAAAATGAGTCTGTCTTCATGGTTTTTTGGAAAGCTGTCACAAAAGTGGCTGTCTTTTGAAAGCCCACATTTGTATCTTTCACTGCTGCATTTAATCTGCTTCAGTTAAAGAACTACCAAAAGCCAGATTCGTGGAGATAGTAGAAAGTTGTATTGGTGAGTGTTCCTGTAACGGGGAAGAAGAAGTATGAGCACTGTAAGCTTCTTCAGTTTCAGCTGAGATGTAGAGGTTTGGATAATTGTTTTTGAGAGCTGTGATGTTTTAACCTTGGCACTGGCCCCCTATTGTTGCCTCCCTTTGATGTCCAGGTCTGCAGGAACCACTGCCTTAGCCAAGGCCAGTTACTATTGCTAGCAGCTCATACTTGCTCCCATCAGCGTTTGGACAACACGCTTATCTCCCCAAAAGGAAAAAGCATTGCCTCCAAAGGTTGTTGACTCTTGGCCTGGTGACTGTGATGTGGCACGGTGTGGCAGCAGGACTGAAATGGAGACAGAGCAATGATAAGTGTGGTACTGCTTTCCTCAGAGTCAGTGGCAGAATCTCATTCACTGCAGCAGGGCAATGGGTTCAAGCCAGAGGGAAGGTGACTCATTTTGACTCTTTGGGTATTTTACTCTAAGTGTTGATCTCCGATCTTACCAGTCTAGACTCAGTGGTTTTGGGAGGGGGGTGGAGGGGGAGAAGAGTCGTGTCTACAGCATGATGCATCTCATCCTAAAACAGACATCTAAAATAAATTGTGTGGACTACGATCAAGCTGCCTGTTTCTCTCCGCTGACTATAAAAAGCATCAATATGACTGGCTCCAAACACACATCTGTGTTGACACTTACAGAAAGATCATTTGCTGGAGAGGACTAAAATGACATGGAAAAAAAAATGTCTGGTATTTGGGTGGAAAGCCACCTTACTGGTGTTGTTACCTTATGGATAACAATACAGTACATATAGCAATATTCTGCAATACTCCTCTGTGAGGCTCAGGAGTGACTCAGAGATCAGGAGTAGTTTTTTGTGGTGCCTAACTCCTTCATTTGCAATCTCCCCTGTGCTGGTAAGCAGGAGGGACAGGAATGAGAAAGGCATGTTGAATTGGTCTTTATACTTCCTCCTCTGTTTCTAACTTTTTGCTTTCATTTAACTCTTATCTTAATGTTGGGTTTCTTCATTTCCAAATGTTTATGATTTAACATTGCAGTTTCCAATGAAGAGTGCAATTCCCTCCCTCACTTCTGAATAAAATAATGAAAACATTTTAAATAATTTAATTAATAATCTACATCTAATGCACAGGATAGCTGCAAAATTGTAGTAGAATATTTATTTAGATGTTCACTTTCAACACGTTTTAAGCAATTGCTTTTAGGTGTCATGGGTTTACAGTTTCAGACTTCTGTACAAAATGAAAGTAGTGCTTTTTTACATTTCCAATTATGTTTTGCTCAAGCTTTCTGGAACTGTGATTTTTTTTGTGTGAGATGGAAAGTTGATACTGGTTTACCATCCCCAAGGGTTTAGAAGACATCAGGATATTTCAGTGATGTGATGCCTGTGGATGCACTTTGTTATTCTCTAGCTGGTTTTGTCAGTTTCTGAGACTTTCTGGTTCACAAGTAGTGCTTGCTATAGCAGCATCAGATGCTATCAGCAGTTTACTTTCTGATGTCTCTTTATGTGAATCATCTCCAGTTAAAAAAAAAGAACTTTTATTTCTGAGATCTCTTATGGCACAAGGGAGGAAGATGCCTGTTGTTCTGTCTGCTCAGCACAGCCTAATTTGGGGGCATATTGCCAGGTTCAGCACAGTTAAGGCCTGTGCACAGCATTTGGGCTGCTAAAATATGCTCTGAATTTAGAGGGAGAATATCTGCAAAAGCAGTCTGACAAAAGAATTTTTGTAAGTAAATAAAGGAGTGATTTATTTTTTACCATGCAGAGGGAAGTATAGTTTGCAACAGGATATTTTGTTGCTCTGTGCATTTTGAAATGCTCACAGCTGCTGTATTCCTACTGCTCAACACACAAGCTTCTTTGCTAGTAAGCACAGGGGTTATTTTCTGGGTTTCATTTTCAAACCATAGTGAAACTGAAAAAGCAACAAGCACTGCATATAAGTGCAAATTATGAAGGCCATAAAATACTCCCAGCAGACAGAGCTCTGTAGGGCAGAACTGACAGTTCACATCACTTGGTAAATACTTAGTACTACTACTACAAAACAAACACTGGGATTAATCACAAGAAAAGTCTGCAGGTTGAAAACCTTGAATGAGCAACTGTAGAAGGATTTTCAGAACTGCTTCAGTCTGTTGATGTATCTCACCATAAAATCTTTCCATATTCATATTTGTTTTTTGGCTGAAGAAGTTAAACAGTGGTCTGGCTGCTAGTACAAAGTGTTCTGTCTCCCTTCCCCTCCTGCCTTCCTGTATTGCCATGACTGCAAAGTGAGGGGAGGAGTCCAGAGACTGAGCAGAATCAAATGCAGGTGGGGATTGAGTGCTAACCAGCCAAGGCAAACAGCACTCCTGCTGTCTTCTATCTCTTTTTTTTAAATTTTTTTTCCCCTTCCCCTGAGCTGTCCTACATTTGAAGCTCTCAGCCTCTTTGTTGCTGCTGGTGCGTGCAGTGATGCCGATTGCTTCAGTGCTGCATCTCCCTGATGCAGGCAAACACATACTCTTGTTTCTTTTACATTTTCTCCTCCCCCTCCACAAACCTTTTTACCCTAATGGTTCAGTTTTGAAAGAAAAAAATAATGCAGTGAATAATAGATCTGTGCAAAATGCCCGGCAACAAAGCCAGGAGAAACTTGGCCAGCTGTCAGCTTTGTTACAGACTCAAAGCTCAGTCCAGGTGTGTGGAAAATTTTGTGACTGTTCTCCAGGCTGCTCAGCAAAACTGGGCCCTCTTGCACTCAGACTAGAACTGATTTCTGGATTTGCATGGCAACATGAGGAAAATCCAGCTCCCACATGGTTTGTGGGTAAAAATCTCAAACTGAAACAAGGCACAGCCAGCCCTCAGCCCACAAACCCAGCCAAGGTAGATTTACACAAAGGCTGTGTCCCTCCGTGTAGAATTTGACAGATAACTAAGTTCCCCTGTAAGCATCAATTTTTAATTACAACAATCTGATTATTGATTTTTTTTGCCAGAAAATTATACTGAAATTTTGCACCTGAAATACAGTTGATCTCTTACATCATCCAAGGACATATGGTGAAAATGTTAAACTGTAGCAGAAGAAACTAAAACTAATCTCATCTTCTGTTGGTTAATTTGTTCCCTTAGGCAGTATTTTGCCACATGATCTTTCTCTTGGGCCCAGCTCTGCCCCTGCAAGGTCTGTCTTTCTGGTTGTTGAATTTAACCACACATTGCAGAAAGTAGTTTCACTGGGTCCCAACAGCATTGGACATAGAAGCACAGCTCCCGGAGTGGTATTTGTGTGCGTGTATCAAATTCAACCCTGCAGTCACTTTTTATATGTTCTAATGTAAGTGTCTGCCAGTCTGCCAGGTATTCCATAAGCCAGCACAAGGTGACTGCTCTTGGAGAGGCTTGCCGTGCTTTATCACGAAGGATGGTTCTCCTCCGTCTCTTTGTTGCCTCCCTAAATTGAAAAAGGCATGTCATAAATTCTGAAAATATAAAATCCATACTGGCGCTTTCCGTGTGTCAATGGCACAGGGTGGAAGTAGAGTCATTCGGACACGGTCTGTGAGTGGTGCCTCCCATCTGACATCCTGCCCACCCACGCCCTCCCTGCTCCCACTCAGAGGAGCTCTGCATAGCTCCCTGCCAGCTCACCATGGTATCTCGGCCACTCCCCAAACAAGATTAAGTGAAGCTGAGGATCACCTTAGAGAAACAGAAGGCATTATCAGGTTGTGTTTTTTTAACTCTGATCCTTAAAAAGCCTCACAGGCTTCCTTGTCATCAGCTTGATAAAAAAAAAGCCTTCTGCCATCATAATGTACTTGTTGAGAGGTGATAGAGGATTTAACTTCTGTGGGTGCAGAGGAAAGCTTTTGCCAGCACTGAATCAACACCCAGCTTCCATGCCAGCAAGAAAATGCCCCCATAGCCAGCACCCACAATCTGCTCAACATTTCTTGCTAGGACTCACATGCCAGCTGCCTTGTGGGCTGCAGGCAATTACGGAATATGGTCGTTCCTCCCCTTTTTCTCCTAGCTGCATAGCAATTTATAGATTGAAATCTGTATCTTTATTGTTTCGCTCTGTGAAAAGCTGCTCAATGCACAACCAGTCATTTTCCGCATTACTAGAGGTACCCAGGTGCTCTAAAAGTGCACCCAAGGTGGAGCACGGGGTGAATGCCCAGCCTGAAAGTGCAGCAGTTGCACTACATGTGCGGCAGTGTTCTTACATGAAGAGAAGTGTCTTGCTGCCTTCTAGCATGTGCCAAGAGCAGTCCTTCTTAAAAGAATTCAGGAATGTCTAGTGATAGTCTAATACGCTGCAAGGATTGCAACACTAACTGGCAAAACCTAGAAGAAATAAAATACTGTTAACTGAGAGCCAAAGGTCTTTTGTAAACTCTTGCTGTTGCTTTTGACACGCTGAGTGGAACGTTAGGGTGGGCAGTCCAGTGACATAAACTTCCCAACAAGACCTGCTACCAGTACCCGTAACTGGGGGGTTTTTTCCTTGTCATATCCTGGGTTAATACAGTTGTTTTAAATCTTGTTTAAGTTTTTTCTGCTTGCTCAGTTTAGGAGAATTTTACTTGTCAGACTTTATTATAGTGAAGATCCTCTTTCCTGCTTCACAATTTACTGCAGTGGGATTGCAAAAGCTCTAGGGAGAAAGTCAATTAAATGAGTGATGAAAACACTCCTAAGGATATTAAGAATTTGGATTTTGTTTGCTTTTTTCTTTTAACGAAAACCTACTGTCAATTTGAGCGCTAAATTACTTGATGTTGTTTGGTTTATAAAAATTAATTATTCTAGTGCTCTGTAGGTCTCGCTGGTTGCCTTGGTGCTTTAGCTCAGAGCAGGAATGCACTTTTGAAACAATCATCTGACAATCCCCATTTATTACCATTTTGTTTTTGTTGAGAGCAGTCTTGGAACATGGGAGAATTATGAATGAAATCAAACTGCATATATGCTCCAGGAGTACACTTAGCACACTCCTGCCCCTAAGTGGCATTCCCTCCTTGGGTCCAGAGCAGAGCTGGTCTGGAGCAAACCCAGCTCCAGAGGAACGTGGTGATGATGGTGGCTCTGCCTTACCAGCGCCTTTGCTGCAGAGATCTTCCTCACCTGCACTGCCTCTCTTGCAGAGGAAGAGACAACCCCTGATTCCCAAGTTCAGGAAACTCACTGTGAAGAGTAAGAGAGAGAGAGAGAAAGTGAGCATATCTGTGTCTTGTTTTGTCAGGTCATTGACCACACTGGACATCTAAATCAATTCCACTTCTGGATAGGATGAGTCCAGGCCTTGGTGCCACCATTCCTCAGGTCTCTTTTTATCCTGAGACGTGAGAGAGGATGGATTGATCAGGAAGAAAATCCATCCAGCTGGCTGCCCTGTTCGCAGCACTGAGCAGCATGGAACAGAGCAAGCCTACAGTGAGACATTTGAACTACACTTGAATTCATTAGAATATATGTAATTTTTCATGAGGTTCTGGAAAAGCACTTGTTAAATTGCCTATACTAAAATTCTGAGGTAAAATAATAACTTTTGTCAGCCTGAGTAGAACACATGTGTCCTGGAATACAGTGGACATCCTTGCAGTTTGGAATTTGTGGCTTCTCATCAGATTACAGCTCAGTTATTCCACATGAAATATAATGCCTTAATGGTAAAACAGTTCTAAAGATGTGCATACACTCCTGCATCTGCTGAGTATATCTATGAGTGCATGATATAGAAAGGGTTAAAGTGCATTTGGCCTCTCCGGTGAATCTGGTATAAGAGCAAAACACAAGGCAAAGGGTGTCTCAGCCTTTGGCCAGGTGAGTTTATACAGTATTTGGGGTCTGCTGGAAGCAGGCATTTCTCTAGTCCTTAGTGTCAGTGTATTTTAGTGTAACTTTCTATCCAAAGCTGTTCTGATATTAAAAAAAAATCCCTTTGCTCAGCATTTTTCTGCTGCCGTGGGATTGGTTATGTCCCTGGTGAGGACAGCAGCAATGACACCCAACTCTGCCGTGCAGGTGAACTCCTCCTGAGATCTCTGTAGGAAAACATGCACAGAGTAGTTACGAAGCAGTGAGTTGTGCTGAAGTTGTTGGAGGCTCAGCAAGTGATTTAATGGTCACGGCTGTTTGTTTGCAGACAGGATTTGGACAAGTGGAAATATACTGACCTGTGATCTGAGACCTACTCCGAGCTCTGCAAGTTCTTCCTATGTGACCTTGGGCAAATCACTTCTCTGCTTTTTCTCCCCTCTTTATCTGTCTTGTCTATTTAGTCTCTCAGGAAGCTCCTAAGAGCAGAGGCTGTATCTTACTCTCTTTGTATAGTGCCTAACGTAACAGGGCCCTGGGCTTCCTGAGGTCCCAAAGATGCTGTTGCAATGCAAGTTGTAAATGTTAAAGAGGTGTAAGAATCTGGCCCCGTGCACCATCATCACCATCTGTTTTCCTGTGACAAATCAGTAGTAGGAAAGCACACAGCTGAGTGATTAGAGCTGTGACCATCAGCCTCCCCAGGTCCTGCTCCTGGCTTTGGCACCGCCATGCTTTGTAACAAGAGCTGTTTAAAAATTTTCCAGCAACATACTGTTGATTTTTCTTCCTTAGAGAGTGACAAATCAGTAAAAACTGAAAGTAAGGAGAAAGAAAAACCCAAAAAACCCCAAGAGCATGCCAGCTTTTGACAAAGCTTTACTGGGAAGATGATGCATGGGCCCACATTGGAATTCCTGGAAATACAGAAAGAAAGTGACCTCCTCATCTCAGCTCTTCTAGAGAAGCCAGTGCTGTTCTCATGCACTGGAGGAGGCTGTGGTTGAAATCTCTGCTCCAGCAACAGTTTTGCATGAAGACAAGCTTGTGCTACTGGGAAATGTGACAATGGCTGGGGCCATCATCTGGGGTTTGAAAAAGGTGGTTATTTGTTGGTACTGCAAAGAGCACAGATGGGGGCCTGGCTTCCCCACTGCTTGACAATTTCCTCACCAGTAGACTCTGCTGTCCTGGGGAGAAACGGATTGAGATTTTCTCTCTGGCATTCTATTCACAAACTTTCAAGATTTTGAGGTTGCTCGCAGCAGAAAGGAAAACATAAAAAAATATTTTATGTCCTGAAACAATAGGAAAGCCATTTGCTGCTCAGGTCCTTCTGAAAGCAGCGTAATTTCTTACTGTCTTTGTGTGTCCTCTAATAAGTGGGTACTCTGTTGCTTTTAAATAACTCCTGTAACATCTTCTGTGATGTTTAACCAGTTAGCACTTCTCCTTTGGGGCTGGTACTTCCTCTGATCTGGCTGGAAGTGTGGAAAGGCAGCTGCATGAAGGTGCTTTGTGCCCTGGAGCTTGGGGCATCACAGGGAGCAGCCATCGGGCAGCTTCCTCCAACCTCAGATGCAGCAGCAGCTATGGAGCTGTTTGCTCCACAGATCATAATTAGATTTTGGTTGTGCTTCCTCCACACAGCACTTCCCTATAGTGATATAATCAGCTATGCCAACTTTCTGCACCTCCCCAGACTCTCCTGGAGAAAGGGAATCCTCCAGCTGGACAGGAAATGCAAGCAGCAAGCAAGTATACACTGCTGCTGCAGGATTTAATTCTGTCAGGGTGAAATATTGAGAAATCTTTTGATTATTTCTTTACACTGGAAATTTTAAAATATACCCTGCTATAAGTCAAATTGTTCTTGGCTTCCCTTTAGTAATTCCTCATTATTTGTTGGAAATTATGTCATATCCAAAGGACTGAAACAAATGGATCCTGTGAAACCTACATTTAGTCATGAAACTACTGTGTTTGAGCTTTTGTCTGACATACCAGGTGGGGCAATGACTGGCTGTGGTGATCGTTGTGTTAATCAAACCACTGAATTACTAAATTATTTCTATGCTTTCATTCCACTTTTCTTGGAAGAGGGTTCTTTGACAAGCAGGTGTTTCTTTCCAAGATCATAATCAGCGCAGAAACATAGGGTGGCTTGGAGCTGTCACATTTCCACCAAAAGTATTTCATTACTACTGTGTTTATGTCTATGTCCACTTAATGAGATTTCTGTAGATCATGAGACCCACTTAGTATGTCCTTAACCCCATAATGATAGGAAATGGTGCTCTCGACTGCCAGACTGATTTCCTTCATGAGGGTCATAATGTTAAAATTTCCTTTCCAAAACCAAGAGCCATATGGAACTGCCATCGGTTGCTTGAATGAGTCAGTGCCCTGAATTTTATGACAACTGGAATGGCTACTATGGTTGAAATGAAACTTTTCAGCTTCAGGGGTTGCAGTCACAAAGGAGGCTGGTGTCTGGACTTACGGGGAGCGTGCCAGCGCAGAACTGAGCTCATTTCCTACCTCAGATCTGGCGTTTCTTCAGGAGCAGAAGGAAGAAGATTTCGCATCTGTTCCTTCTTGCCTAGAGAAAAGCATGCTTATTAACTGATGGAATTCACTGAAAGGGTTGTCAGGGGTTGGAACAGGCTACCAAAGGAAGTGATGAAGTCACCATCCCTGGAAAGGTTCAAGAAAGGACTGGATGTGAGTGCCATAGTTTAGTTGGTACAATGGTGGTCGGTCACAAGTTAGATTCAGTGATCTTGAGGGCCTCGGTCAAAATTTAGGTTCAATAATCCTGAGGGCCTTTTCCAACCTTTATGAGTCTATGAAAAGACTCAAAACCTTCAGCTGCAACAATACCCAAGTCACTTTGTTCACTGAATTCTGTAAGACACAGTTTAATAAAATCTGTCACTACTGCCAATATTGGCACAGAGAGAAAAGAAAAAGTTTATTCATGGGAGACATTTATCTCCATTTATTTGCATTATTATCAAACTGAGATATTTCAGGATGAGGCAAAGATAGGGGAGTTGTTTGTTTTGGGTTTTGATTTTTTGATTTTTATCTCTCCAGGCTCAGGCAATTTTGTGAGCCTGCAGCTGTTAACTCCAGGAAGAAACAGGTGAAATGAAAACTAAATTGTCAAGTAATGTAAAGATAACAGAGCACTGTTTTCCAGCCCCCAAAGCAGGAGTCTTGAGAGACAGATAAATAGAAATTAAATCCTCCAAAATAAGTTATAGTGCCTGTCTGTTGTGGTATAATTGACTGTTGTTATGTATTCGTATGAGGTATGGGAAAGCATTTGGTATGTTTTTGCCGTTAAAAGAATTAATGATGCAGATCCCCATTTGCCAGTAATTAATTGCAAGTCTTTCTGCTCTGATGTGTTTATAAAGCTTAACAGACATTCCAAGAAAGAAGGAGAAGCTTAGTACAAAACAAAACTGAAGAAAAGTCACTTTTACCCAAGGGTTTGCTTTGGCTTTTGGTTTGTGACGTGTAATGTGACAGATCTGGTAATGGTTTATTGCATAAAGATGGTGCAGTACTGACACAGCCTATTTGACTTCAGAAACTCAATTCACTTGGATTAACTGATTGATTGCCAAATCCAGCTTTTCACAGATTCCAAAAAAATCCCCAAAGCTTCAAAAGAGAACCTTTTTTTTTTTTTAAATCCTTGTAAATACATAACCTTTAGACTTTTCCACAATGACTAGACGCTAACTTTCAGAGTCCACTCTTAATACTGTATTTCTTCGTGTATTTCAGGCCACTGGAGGTTTTTTTCTCTTCCCCTCTCCCACTCCGAGTGTCTCTCACAGTCTAACATTCCAAGTGTTTACAATATTAAAAGTAAATATGCTGTTGTTTTGTGCATGTCATAGCTCTTACTCTGAGGGCCGTGAACTCAGTAATGTGTTTCTCTTCTAACATAAAAGGGTGGAAAGAGGTAAGAATTTGTATACTCTCTGAGGTGAGCTTTGTGGAGCCATGCCAGTGCTCTGCTAAACAGAGGCCTGTAATGCAAAAACGTATTCCTGCAGGTAATTTTGTGATTGGGGGAAGACCAGAGATTGATGGATTACACGTCTGACTCAAAATTCACTGAGGTCAAAGGAGTGATCTTCAGTGATTTTAATAAATTCCCTTTTTTAAAGTAAGAATTGGTGACAAGCCAAACTTGGGCTTGAACTCTCAGAATTTGGGAATCAGTTGAGATATGATGTAGTTAAGAGCTGTTAGTAACATTTGACTCTAGACCCCTAAATTCAAGAGATAGCTGTGTTGCTCAGCTCCAAAGTTTGCTTTAGTCTCTGGTGTAAAGATCTATGATACTTTACTGTGCTAAGTTTTACAGTAGGAATTTGCAGGCTGCATCACCATCAATTTCTTTCAGGTGATAACGGGATAGAAACTCACACTGTCAGTAGGTTGGATCTCTTGGGTAACATGGTAGATAATTATGTGAATTGTCCATATGAATGGCCAAGTATTGTTACGTAGGGCACAGAAAATAGCCTGTTCAAACTGTGGTGTGTTACCCTGCAGGTAGTCACACAGATTTTCAAAGCTTCACTTACTGTTCCAGTGCTGATTTTCCATGTGAACTATAGTAGCCAGTGTGGCTGGAAACACGATCTTGTAGAAGGAAAAGAGGTTACTTCAAGGTAATCTCCATTTTAAAACAAGTTCCAACATGCAAGAAGTTGCATGGCTTGTGTTGTAAGTCATAATAACAACCTTTTTTAGTTAAATTTGGGGTTATTGAGGGCACAGCTTTACACTCTCGATTGCTGGGTCATTCAGAAGTAGGTTATTCTCCAATTTGGTCTTGGCAAATCATTCACTCTTGTTTATACAACTTTGCTAGTAACCTAGACAACTCCTATAGCACTGCCCCAGAGGTGCTGAATTGTGTCGGATTCAAAACAAATTCATAACGTACCAAGTAGAATCCACCACATATTTATCTGGGGGATGAATCTTTCAGTGTCCTCAGAAGTATGGACACAAAATAATTTCCTAAAAGCATGCACTGTACAATATTTGGAACTATAGATTTGTTAATATATGTTTAACATATGTAATACTTATTAATATATATAAAATTAAGACATGCAACATCTCTGGGTGTTTTTGTTGAGAATTTGAATATGGGATGAGAAGTGTTTCTTAGAATTGAAAAGGCCTTATGGGATGTGTGAGTCTCCTTAACTTATTTGCTAGTTTGTAACGTTTAGATGGATGAAATTTGTTCTACATTTCAAAAACATCGTATTTGGGGTTTTTTAACAGCTATTTCATCTGTGCAGCTTTCTCAGTTAACTTGGTTTGACTAGTGGTGTTTTCTAAGTATGAAAAAAGGATACATGTAATTTTTTAATGTAAAACAGATCTTTCTTAAAACATTAAATACTTGTATGTGGATGCAAATATTTGTTAAAGCATGCCTTTAAAGGCCAATACTAATACAGTGTCATGTATTAAATCCACTCTTTCTTATGGAATATGTTGTCCTGAAACACAAGTGTAGCTGATTTTAAAGACTGTGCTTAACCTGTCACAAAGCACAAGCCATGAAGAAGATGGTGAAATCTTCTTCAGACCTTCAAATCTTATACTACTCTCTAGGTTACTAGAGAGTACCTATGCCATTTCCTATTAAAATCCAGTTCATTATGAATCCATGGGTGATTCTTTCATGCTTTCATCTCCCTTACTAATAGCCATCACAAACTGGATAAACTAAAGATGATGAGAATTTTATTTTTCTTTCTACGTCTTATTGTCAGTGCTAACATACATCAGTTTCACTGTACGGGGGGAAAAAAAAAGAGGAAAAGTAAATACAGCTGTAATTGTAAACATTTGTAACATGAGTTATAGACATGGGATGCCAGAATTTGTAATCTTTAAAGAGTATGTTTTTATAGTACAGAACTTAATACTGCAAAACTGAGTAATAGCATAGAAACTCATATGACTTCTTTTCCATGATGCTAAAAGCATACTCAGCCTATCCACTTCCAAGCAAGGCAGAGTAACTTCTTCAAAAGCTTGATACCTTTTATGAAATGTTCTTATTTTGTTGAATTGTGAGGACACAAGTTGCTGCTGTTACACCGATTACTCAGTGGAAATAGTGTTTTGGAAACAGCATTTTGTTTTCATTTGGGTAAAACCATATTAATTATTTTTCTTAATTAATATCAAGACTTGTTTAGGCTGTTGCCATCAAAATTTCCATTATTGCAACATTATTTTATCTGATGATAAATGCAATAATTTCGCTGTGCCTTAATTCACTGAAGTATCTGTTGCTGTTTCCAAGTTTCCAAGCCCTGAGCTTTGAGGTTTCATCATTCTCTTTGCATCCTTCTAACACTTTCACCATCACATTGAGCGTATGGCACTAAGATTAATTTTAGAGGTCTTTCATGATCTACCTCCTTCATCTGTCACCTTGCCTTTGGTTCATCACTCACACCATCTTGCGTCACCTGCTTCCTAGGGAAGCCCATTTGTACTTCATCCCACTCACTATAGTATATATATACACATATATATATGTATATCTGCTCAGAGTGGATTCCCATAAATATCTTAAAGGTTTTCTGCTTTTTCAGGCCCTTCTGTAAAACTCATGCCAGGATAAAGTACCCATCATGCTGCCTATTGTGTCCTTCTTGTCCCCCATTTTTTGTCATTCTATAGTACTTGGACTAGAAGACACCTGAAGCGGGGTCTCTCTTTTCCCTTGTTCTCTTTCCCTTTTTAGTATGGAGTCTAGCACGCCTTAAGTCCTGATCAGGTTAGTCTTTCCTGAAACTGTGATAATGAATAAATGATCCAAGGGGTTATAATGGTTGTTGCTCATGCATGTGGTGTAAGTGTGCAAAGGACTCCTCCAGTACACTCACACTGTGTTTCCATACAGCACATTTTCTGTGACTGCTTCAGCTTCTCCAGGTTTACTGCTGTTGGGAGCAGGCCTGCCAAAATAAGAGGTCATTGCAGTCATAAGAAACTTAGTTCAAAAGAGAGCTAGGTTAGGCATTGACACATAGTCATACTTGTGAAATTAACTTTTAAGAAAGTTTTTGAAATCTAAAATATTTGTCACTGACAGCATCTTGTAATTATTCACTTATGATTAAGAAGGGGTTTTCCTCTGTGTCTTTTAACTAAGATGAAAGTAAATGCACCTTTGGTTTGAGCTATTGTGTGGAACCAGAACAACTTCTGAACTTGTCTCTCTGTCCTTTAGAAATTATATACCCTGTTGTATTTGCCTGTTATGTTGCCTAATGTATGTACTCACTGCAAAGTTTTCTGCCTACATGGGGGTTTCAATTATTAATTTTAATTTCCTTCTCTAAGTGTGGGGCCACAGTTTAATTTCCATTTACTTCACTGGTAGCTGGATTAGACCCTATGAAATGGTCAGTCAGGGATTCTTTGATTAAAGGAAAAATAAATTTATTGTCAGGCAAGTTGAAGATGGAAGTGGAAGGGACAGCACGCTCAGGCTTGTACGAGGTCATTGCCTTCTGTATGGTTTCAGGAAAAGATTGGCTGGAGGCTATTACTTATCTGAATAACTCCCTTCATAATGTCTACCCATTCGCTACGTGAGCAGGGAACTTACAGTATTATTTCCCACTCTTGTAGTTAGGTAATGCAAAAATTTGCAAAGTGGCTTGTTCATGACATGTAAGTTACGTTGAAGGCAGTATTTGGTGTGAAATACATGAGCATAGTTTGGGGTGGTGTACAGCCTATGAGCCTCAGGACTCAGCCCCTGTATCAGTCACCTCTCTGCTCCTGGAGTCACGGTATTTTCCGACTCTCTTGTCCTGGGCTGTGATTAAACAGGAATCTGTTTGCCGAAGGATTTCTACAGCTGTAAAACTAAGCAGGACGCATGTCCAGCAAAGTGAACAGCACGTCATAAATAAAGAACAGTTTATTCACAGTGTCTCCAGCAGCTGATGAACCTATCAGGCACAGGAGGGCTTTCAGAACAGGAAACTTCTGTGAAGGACAGAAGCTAGCTTGGAATCAGTGATTTATCATTGCATGTTGTGTAAAAACAGCAGCATGCTGACACATCTGCAGAGCCCGATGTACAAAGCTGTTGAACAATTATTCCCAGAAAACTTAAGAATAAGAAAATATTGATCTCTAGTTGAGTTCTGCTTGCCTCTGACTCATATCTAGGTAAGCAAGGAGTCTGCTGGCCCCAGAGATGTCACAGGAGGGAGGTCTGGTCAGAAGCCAGGACCCTGGGCTGCGTGTGGAAACAAAAGCAATCTTCGCCACCCTCAAGAAATGTTTGTCAGCTGCATACTGTCTGACCTGCTCATTGGATCAGCATAAAGGGATAGGGACATTAATCCTCTCCCATATTCTTTACAGAAGTTGTGAACAGGAAGCTGCTATCAGTAGCAGTACAAACTGATGCATTCCTTTGGCTCCAGCTGAGCATGAGCCAGCAGTGTGCACTCACGGCCCAAAAAGCCACTTGTATCCTGGGCTGCATCCAAAGCAGTGTGGGCAGCAGGGCAAGGGAAGGGATTCTGCCCCTCTACTCTGTTCTGGTGAGAACCCACCAGGAGCACTGCATCCAGCTCTGGGGTCCCCAGCACAAAAAGGACATCAACCTCCTGGGGCAAGTGCAGAGGAGGCCACCAAGATGAATACAGGGATGGAGCACCTCTCCTATGAGGAAGGGCTGAGAGAGTTGGGATTTCTCAGCCTGGAAAAGAGAAGGCTCCAGGGAGACCTAATTATGGCCTCTCAGAACCTGTAAGGAGCCTTCAAGAAAGATGTGGACAGACTACTTAACAATTTAACAAGAGCATGTAGTGACAGGACAAGAGGGAATGGCTTCAAACTGACAGAGAGTAGCTTTAGATTAGATATTAGGGAGAAATTGTTTACTGTGAGACCCTGGACCAGGTTGTCCAGAGAAATTGTGGCTGCCCCATCCCTGGCAGTGTTCAAGGCCAGGCTGGGTGGGGCTCTGGAGCAACCTGGTCTAGTGGAAGGTACCCTGCCCATGGCAGGGGGTTGGAACTGGATGATCTTTAATGTCCCTTCCAACCCAAACCATTCCATGATTCTGTGATCAGTGCCAAAGGTCCTTGTTATCATCACTGTCTCTGTGGAGAAAGGTCTGTGTGCATCAGATGTCCAAAAAAAGCCCCTGAAGTTGTATGTGGCTGTTCCTTAAAACCATGAAATTTTTTTCTGGGTTTTGGATGAGCTTTTTAATGATTTGGGAAAGAAAAAAAAAAGGCACATAAGAATTGTTAGTAATTTTGAAGAAAATGAAAGTAAAAGCTTTTCAAAAGGAGTGTGTGAATTTCCAGATGGCCCCAGGCTATTGGGACATATTTTGTAAAGGAAGAATGTGTGAAGTTTCTTCATTATATGGTAGATAATTTTGTATATGAGGCCCTATCTCAGCCTGCCTGTTTTTCCTTAAATTACTAATCCACAGAAGTAACTGATTAATTTGATTAGGATTGGTGAGAGATATATTTTCTAGGCATATTTTCCTCCCTACCACATGAGGAATGCTCAAGACTACCTCATACCTGGTTTTAACCATGTAGAAGTGCAAAACTCTCTCCTTGGTAAAGAACAGACAAGGTCTGAAAATATTCTTCTTTCACCTCACTGGAGAGACAGAGTAACACACATGCACAGTGAATTTCAATTTTAGACAGTGAGACAGTGCAGCCTGGCAGAGGCACGGTAAAATGATGAAGCTCATTGCATAAACAGCTTATGCTTATTATTGGCTGCACATCCATTTATACTGGAAAATTCCCTTTTTCCCCAAGCTAACTGTAGTTTTCCTCTGATTGTTTTGTGTGTGTGTTTTTTTTTTTTTTTCTCTTCTGGTATGTCTTAAAGAGAAAAGAAACCTGATGTAACAAAGTAGTCTAGCATAGCAGGATCCAGATTAGCAGCATGGGTACCTTGGAGATTAGGTATGTATTTTTTTCCTTGGAAAAATGTCTAAAGTAGTGTATGAACAGATTCGGGGATTGTTATTGAAAGGATTAAGTCCAGCTTGTTTCTAGAACAAACTTGAACAAAGACCAATATATTTTGTTCATCTTTCATAAAAAGATTAAGCAGACTACTTTATTCTGCATTACAGTAGTCACACATTAAAAAATTCTTTCCAAAGCAAAGGCACCTTTTTTATTCTATTAAAAAAAACCTGAAAAATCTGTAAGCAGGAATGGACAGGAACTCCTACGTTCCTGGGCTAATCCAGTGTGAACACGTTGCTCTTCAGTTTGAAGGCGGTTGGCAACTTTTTGGCAGGAATATTATTTATTTAATTAATTAGTGTGAAAAGAACACTTTGGCTTGCTTTCCCGCTCTCCTTACAATCAAGAGTTTTCTCTTCTGGATGCTCCATCGCTTCTTACATACCACTTTTGCAACCTATTCTAGGCTAATGCATGATGCCTTTCCTTCAATTTTGTGAACCAAGTTAAATCATGAGTAAACTAACTCTCTCTGACTGTCAGATGCTCTAGCAGATCCCATGGTTTTATTGCTAAGCCATTAAGAGACTTTTTTTTTTTTCACTTAAAACTTCCCTGGACTGGGTTGTGGCCAGAGGCAGTTTCCCCAGCTCATAAGTTTCATATTTTGCATGGAAGAGAGCCTCCAAATAAGCACTGGCCCTCCCCTCTGGGAGCCCCACAGTCCATCAGTTTTGAACACAACAGCCTGATCAGCAGAGATTGTCAGCTGCACTGGGACACTCCATCAATTTAATGTGGAGACAGAAGCCCCTTTGGGAGTACCTGGTGGTGGTGTGGGGGAGAATTACAGAGACCACATTTCTGTTGGACTCGATGATCTTAGAGGTCATCTTCCAACCCAAATGGTTCTATGATTCTATGAAAAACTAGGGAAAAAAAGAAAAGATGTAGTGAATATATTCCTACAGGGAGGGTCTTTTCTTCACGCATTATCTCATTCCTAATGGGCACCAGAAGCAGAGGGGAGTGCTCACGGAGTAGGCACAGCAAGCAGAAGGAAATCATTATGTTGGATTTTTTTTCTTATCAGTTCTGCAACTTAAAACTACCCTGAAGAGACGTGTTTCGACAGAGCTCTTCACACTTCCAAACAAAAGAGCTTTTCTCTCTTCCTCCCCCCCGGCCCTCCCCCTAGTTTGGATGTACGGCTGGAGAAAAATGATTGCAGGCATTGTCTGGCAACAACAACCGCAGAGTCTCTTCTGGAAACGTGTTGGGTCAGGTTCATGAGCGCGCACAGAAAGAGAGAGAGAAAGGGGGGGGGAAAATCTCCCTGGCCAGATAAATAACTCACTTTTGGAAGATGCTTCACCAGTGTTCCTGCTGTTCTGCAGCAGCCTCAGCCAAGATCCAGCTATGTCAGTTGTTTAGTCATTGTACGGGGAGAGGTGATATGCTAACAAAAGTATGCAGTAACAAGCATTTAAAATGTGATGTTTTATTAGTTTTTCAGCAAATACAGGGAGATGCTAATAACTAATTTCTGCTCTTAATGTAATTCATGTTGTGAACATGAAAATGAGCAGAGGAATGATTTCTCAGAGTCTGGATCCTTTCACTGACCCTGTGCATGTTTGTGTTTAAACAAAAGAAACTAAATTTCTGCCCATGCATGGCTGAAAAAAAATATCTATAGTCTTGTCTGGGTAATGTGACAAAAGGGTTTAATGTAACCTAAGGAAATAATTTGAGTATAAAATGGGGAGCTGATTAGAGCAGTAAAATAATCAGATGTTAAAAGGAGCAAATACAGGAGAGTGTAACGGCTAAAAGCCCGGGAGTGGGAATCAGGCCAGCTGGGGTTCTGCTTCCATTCAAGCATGCTGTGCAACTCTGAGTAAGTCAATAAACCTTGCAGAGCTTCAGCTCGACCATCTGTAGAATGGAAATAATAAAAATATTATTCCCTGTCTCCCTAAACTGCAGTGAGACATTGAGATGAGTATTGAGTCAGAGTGCTGTGAGTTGAGAAAAGACAGATTTAAACTTCCCTAAAGTTCAGAAGTTTGCATCCCCTTCATTTCTATTTGGGAGGCTCAACTCCCCTTCTGCAATTGTAAATCTGTTCTCCTCCCAGCTCTGAGGCTGGTTGGAGTCTGTTGGCCTTGTGTGAAGATGCATTTCTGTCCACGACAGTGTCACCATGAGTCAGAGAGGTGTGTTACACTTTGGGAGCTGTGGCAACAGGGAAAACGTGCACAGTTAGGGATGAAAAATGGAAGAGAAACCATGGGACTAGTAGTTGAATTCTTTACATACTTCAGAGCTCTCTCTCGCAAACAATCCGCTCAAGACCTAAATCTCACAAGCCCACGCTGTATACTTTTAATTATGACAGCATCTTTCTTCTTTGGGTTGTTTTGCAGCTGTGAGATGGAGTGAGCTCTAGAGCCCAGGCATCACCAGGACATATCTCTGTTCTTGTCCCCCTGCTCCCTGAGAAATGCCATTGAAGGGGGTGAGGAATGTTCTCAGTGCATGCATTTGCTCGCAGCCATAAGTCTTGGTTAGGGCTCAAGCGTGTGCAGCAAAGGGACAGTTGGGACACATGAAATGCTATCCAAGTGAGCCTTGCTAAATTAGCTTGGAGTTGTTTCTAGCTATAAATTGTTTTTCCTCTTAAATTTCATCTCTGATTCTGGGTTGTAGCTGGAAACAGAAGTGCTGAAATACAAATCCAGGCTTCCTGGTGTATTTAGCTCAACGTTGGAGTCTCCAGAGGTTGAGATAAGTTCCAGAGATTATTCCAATGGTTTGTTTGCTCGTTGAAAGTAATTTCCAGAATTCTGAGTAGTTCAGAAGGTGAAACAATCAATTAAATACATTCATGTGCATACTCCCATGCACAGAATGTCCCCAAGGTGGTTAATGGGGCAAAATGTTTAAAAGGCACCAGGAGCCCAGTTCAGGAAAGCTGCAAAAACCACAGCAGTTTGGACATCCAGTCTCTTCAGAGGCTGCAACTGGAACTTCCCACATCTTTTGTGTCTTACGTGCAAGCCACATAACAAGCAAAAGAGCAGCACAATTATTTTGTCAGAGTAAAATGTACATTTTCTGTAATATAAATTCATTCATTTTGTACTCCAATGTAATTGTAAAAATAAATCTACGCATGCAAAGTATTTTCCTTTTTCCTGCGTTTGGTTGGCAGTGGGGGTTTTTTTCACAGAAACCTCACTAAAAGTCAGCCATAAGGGAAGGGCTTACAGTGTGTTGTAAACAGCAGGTTCAAATCAAGGCTAAACCAGTGCTCTTGCTCCAGCCAAAGCCACAGGGTGCTTCAAGCTCCCATCTATTGCAATATTGGAAACAAACTACTGTGCAGTAAATTGTGAAGACTATTTTTTCATGTTGCTACTCTTATATGAATTAATTTTCTTTCAGCTATGAAATCGGGTGAAAAATCTGAGACGAGACAAAAGGAGGAAGGAAACACTTTTTTCAGTTACAGAAGAATTTTTTTCATGTTCTTAAGTTCACATTGCAAACTGATAACTTGAGAAGATAGTTTATTTACATGCCCTAAAATTCTTTACTTCTTGATATATATTTTATTTTACATTTAGCAAGATGGCAGCTGAGTCCTGAAAATCAGCTTGGCTTAGACACTTCAAAGCAATTTTATAGTTCTGAAGTGACTTTAAAAAAAAAATTCTGCCTTTTTTCTAATTCTGTGAGCTTCAATCCTGGTCTATACATGCAGATTCTGTAACACTCAGAAGAATCTTTGGGAATTCTCTATGTATTAAGTTTCCCATGAAGTTCTGAAAGCAGAGTTTTGCCTTTCTTATCTTACTGTAAAATGATTAAATATCTTCTTTTTTTTTTTTTAAGTTCTTAAGGCAGTAGGAGTTTAACACCTAATCATCTGTGTGCCACTGAAGTTGGGAAATATTAAAGCTCATGGTTTGCTCAAAGACGTTATCTTTTCTGCTTTAGATTGACAAGACTTAACTATCATCTCATTGACTGTTTTTCAGTGTATGTCTCTGTCCCTGACAGAGTTCCATGCATCCTGTGTATTACAGTGGCAGGACTCCAAGGCAGTATTTGGCTATCAGTTTATTGACTAGATTTTTCATTCAAAATCCCTCTTGAACTTTTCAGTATGGCTCAAATAAATTATTAGTTGGCTTAGAGTGCTGGCTGTAAATGTTTGGGCCTTTATTTGAGCATTAAAAAAGGCCTGGGAACTATTTCAGGGAAAGTATTATTAACAAATTCTGCATGATAAAAATCTACTATTTGTTTTGGTTTTCACCCAGGTTTTTCATTTTGGGGGAAAGGCAGGGAGGAGGTTGGTGGCAAGCAGAAGCATTCATATCAGAAGCAGTGTCATAATTACACAGAGTAGAGAGCCTGTCTAGAAAACAGGATTTTAAAAAGTATACAGAAATCTTTATAGCCAAAGAGGGAGATTCCTGTGGATGGCTGAGGAGGGTCTCCAGCAGCTGGGTCAGCGGCCTGGTACAAGAGTCCTGCTGGAAGCAGAAGTTGAGGTTTCATTAAAAAAGCATTTCAGACAGTTAGCAGGCACACCCTGTTTTCCAGGAAATAGATATTATCCTTATTAACTCTTTGAATGCAAGTCAAGGTGCAAGTATTCCTGGGAAGCACCCAGAACATGCTGGAACCCGAGCAAGGTTGCTTCAAAGGGCAATCAGTGCCCCTCCATGTTTTCCAGAATTACCCTGTGCAGCTGGATTTTCCAAGCAGTGATCCTCAGCATCTTCCTTGCCTATGTTAAATTCCTTTTACATGGTGTTTCTGGTGGTCCATTGGTCTTGTCAGAGGTTGAGATTCTCCATTGGTATTGCCAGGTGCATCAGGAGCGCGGAGTTTCCCTCTGCAGCCTGCAGATCTCTCTGCATTCCTTCTTCAGCAGGGATATCCTTTATAAACCCAAGTTTCTTACCATCCTCAAGAGACAGCCAGGGCTAAGATTTTTGATCCATGTCTCATAAAACCACGTGACCAGCTCTTACTATTTTCTTTTCCCTCTGTATTTTCCCTGGTAATCAGATCAATGTGTACAAGAACTGGCTTAACAAATTGGGCTATAGGGTCAAGATGGTTTCTTGTATCACTGAAACTGAGTAAGGCTAGAGATTAATGGAAAATTTTCACCTCTAATCATTGGATGGATTTCTATTTTCCATCCATTTCTACAACTAAAAGACTTGGAGAGACTTTTTTCAGTCAAAATTTGAAAAAGTAGACTAGCACTGACACTAATTGACTGTGCAGACTGAAGCACCCCCAGGGCCAGCCCTGACCTGAATGCTCCTGGGAGTAATCCTAGAGTAAGTGTGTTGTTGATAAAAAATAATTATTCTTGACTGTGCTTCTTCTGCTTTTAAAGTCAATGGCAAATGTCTGGCTAGCTTTAGAGGACCTCCAACCCACTGTATTTTCACAGAGTGATCCCCAAACACAGTCTGCATGTAAGAGTCCCAGGTAGAACATGCTACCTATTCACCCTGAACAAAGCAGGAGATCCAAATGTGCGCTTCAGCCACCCAAAAACCATACAAAGGTTTCTGGCAGTCTTATAACTCTGCAGCATTGGCAGTTGCAGTCCTGTACAGGGAAAACCAATTTGTGTCCCCAGGGATTTCTACGGGAAAGAGCTAGTTAGAGCCACTTAGAAAAACAGGAAATTCTGCAGTTTTATAAAGTATTTTAAAATTGACAGCCCTCATGGCACGTGGTTCTTCAGAGGCCTCTCCAAAGCGTTGCCCCAGTGTGCAGGCACTTAGGGCAACATCTCAGGAGGGCAAGCTGGTGGCAGGTAAGGACTGAGAAATGGATGGGCTTTGTCATGGAGAGGGGATGTTATTCAAATAGTAAGAAGTCCTAAACACCTTATTTTAGTTAGAGGTGGCAAAAATCAGCCTTTTTGGGAAAACAAGTTCTGTTACAAACCTCTGTGTTGTCTTGTGTGAAGATACTTGGATAATGTTTCCCATCAAACCTTCTTGAAATCATTTATTTAGACTTTTTCATTGTGATCAGCTTTGTAATCCAAGGACACTGAAAGGCTGCACTTAGTCTGTTTCATTGTCTTTTTATTCCTTTCAGGCCCTTTGGAATAGTGATAGAGTTTTTACTTTTTTTAATGAAATGTTCCAGCACTGTCAACATTCATTATTAAGCTAAAGCCATTTATGTGTTTCCAGATTAAAATAGTTTGCCAATTCCATTCCTTGAAATATCTCAGTATTTTTAGAGGTTAAAAAAAAGTGATATGCCATAATTTCCAATACAACAGAAATTCTATTTTCTGATGAAGGCAAGTAACAGCAGGCCTTTTTTCTATGAAAATAACAAAAAAGTGTGGTACAGAAGCCAAGCAGTGAAGCACAGTTTGTCTTCCATTAACTGTATTTTGGGATTTATTATACATACACACCTCTTGGGTTTGGCCATCAGGAGTGCTTTGGAGCCTCAACAAAACTTTGTAAGACATTGCCCACCATAAGATTTTGTTTTAATTGTGTGTGTATTAAGCCACCTGACCTGAAGTTTCCCATTTTGGGTATCTCAGACTAAAATTTATAGGAATGTTTCAGCTGAAAAGCTTCAGCCATTCCAAGCAGAAAGATAGGAAGAGACACATAATTTTGTGCATATTATTGTGGTTATTTTTAAGCCTAGTAAGCGTTTTGTGATGCTGTCCTAAATCCATGTTTTGGAATGGCGACTTGAAATTCATCTGGAATTTAAATCTTGGGTACAGTTATTCTTTCATAAAAAATACCCAAAAAAACCCCAACCAACCAACAACAACAACAAAAAAAACTTGACTTTTTATTTGACCAAAGTAAGAGCCTCTAAAATCACACATTCTTAGGGCAAGAGGGGCAGCAGATGAGGAGATGCTGATCACCTCTCTCTGGCCACCAGTGTCAGAACACAAGGAAATGGAATGAAGCTGCATCAGGAGAAGTTCAAGTGGGACATCAGGAAAAGGTTCTTCACCAAGGGGTTGGCTGGGCAGTGGAACAGGCTCCCCGGCTAAATGGTCACAGCACCAAGCCTGACAAAACTCTTCTGAAGACAAAGTAATATAATTCTTTACTAAAACATGCATAGCTACTCTTTCTTTCCTTTATCTTTTTTTAGTAAGAATGTGTGAGCTGCAGGTCAGATGTTTCGAGAAATCCCTTAAGTGATTATTGACTTTTTCCCTTAAGCATGGCACAGTTTGTTGTTTCTGTGGCTGCTTGCACAGAGGACTGTGCAGAGAAACAGCAGAACCCAGGCTTCCTTCAACAAATGGGAAATCAAAATATGGGATGTTATTTCCTAAGCTGGATTTTTCTAAAGCTTCAAGTACTATATTCCTGAGTAACTACTGCTATATGATCATATATAATCTTGCAAGAGGTTAGAGGAGTGCTGTTCCCCTCCTGTGCTTGGAGCCTGTGTGCCCAAAGGCTGAACGCATCTCTGAGATCTCAGTTTACAAACACAGGTTGGAATAGACTTGTAGTCAGTAAGTAAAGGGTTACTGAAGGAAGATGAAGTTGATTTGAACTGAAAAACATTGGTTCAGTTCCTAGGTTTAGCCCCAGATATTTTATGTGTGAGCACAGGAAAGACATTTAATCCCTCCATATCTCAGCTGCATATGTATAAAACAGGAATGAAAATCTGATCTTTGTCCCACCCCTTGTTTTTATCTCATCTCTTTAGATCATACATTTTTCAAGGCAAGGGCTGTTTCTCTGTGCGTGTGTGTGGACCTCAGACAGAGCTCCTAAAGTGCTATTAATGTCTAGTAGGAATAATAATAATAACAATAACAACAACAGCAACAACAACACATGGAGTTCAAATTCTGACAGACAGAGGCATTACACATTCAGGAGAACGAAACACAATAAAGCCCAAGACAGCAATTTTCATCTGAGACCAAATTTAACAGTTTGGCAGGGCAACTAAATTTGGTGTTATGTAAGCTGGGCTTTACAACTTCAAACTCTGGGTTTATTCATGTTTTTGGGGGTTTTCCTTCCATTTCCATACAGTTCGGTCTGCAACTGGCACTGTTTTAGGGCTGGCTCGCTGTGGGTTCTACCCCGCTGCAAACGACGTTTGGAAATCTGAAAAGAAGGTTTCTTTAATTAACTGAAAACCAGAGCCCATAGCCTACTTGATATGAAAAATAGACCAAATTATAGTGGTATTCATAGCCTGCTGGAATGGTTGGTTGTTTTGGAAAAAAATTGTTTTTAAAGGAGGCTTGCCAAGAAACTGTTCTGTCAGGAAATGATAAATGGCAGTTCGGAGACTTGAGTGGCCCGGGCTGTATGTATGTGCCTTGGTAACTGCTGACTCAATCCTCTGTGCTCCTGATGGCTCCCACATTCGCAGCAAGGGAATTTACAGTCCTGATTCACAAACTCACTGCTGTCCTGCAGTCCAGGACTTTTACACATGGCCTCAGGATTGTTTTATCTGAAAACAATGCAAACACATTTCTTTAAATTACACTTCAGATAACCTTTTGGTTTTCATTACTTTTACAGTGCATGCTAGAAGCCTTACAATTTCTTTTCCAAAACAATAGTTTGTCTGAGTATACCCTGCCAAGTTTGATGTTTTCTGTTAAAGTTGGAATTTTTTTTTTTTGATAGTATGTTTTCTATGAAGCTGTGAAGTTTTAAGAAATTTAAATAACAGAACAGTGAAGGCCTGGCTAGAATTCGCGTGACAGGGTTGAGTTTTAAAAAGTAAAAGAAAAGACTGTCTCTGTGCACTGAAGAAGGGTCTGCTTTACACAATGCACCACTTAGTCACAGGAGTTCTTTGCAGTGATATGTGTCATTTACTATATTCTGTTACTGTAGGGGATATGTTGTGTGCAAGTGGACAAACCTTTGGAGCGTGCTCTTCTGAGTGCTAACTGTGATCCATCTTTTCAGGGCATTTATATTACCTTAATCCCATTGACATCAATAAGTTTACTCCTCATTTACTCTGGAGTGAAAGAGGAGTGAACTGGGACTATTGTATATTTAGGCGACATTGTTGCAAAACATGTCCTGTTCCTGAGTCAGCGGAGGGGGAGAGAGAGGTTCATGCAGTACACAGAGCTCAAGGCATTATTGTTTTTCTAACGTTGCCTAATGAATCTGACTGAAAAGGGTCACACAAATGGTAGAAAAAATTTGCATCTACATGTCCATGAAAATTTGTGCTGTGTGCTTGTAAAGATGAAGTACAGATTAAAGAGTTTGGAGATAATTTGATAGAAAATATATTGATTCATTGCCCTTAGCTTGGATGTTAGAGTTCCTAGGCACTTTAGGAAGAATTTGTGTATTTGGTCATTTGCATCCTTGAAAACCTTTTTAGCATTCACATAGGAGGCAGTTGTGAAAATGTCAAATACTTCAAGGATCCCTACTCTGCCCTGGCTCCATTATGTTTTCTGCCCTGGCTCCTGTTCTTTGCTATTTCCGAACAAATCCTGCCTCTGCTTCCCTTTTATTTACCCCATATATGGCACTGGGGCGCAGAGCAGCTGCAAAAACCTGGATGGAGAGCTCTGCCCCTGCCCGCAGTGCTCCTTGCCTTTGGAAGATGCTGTTACTTGTGGACTGAGGACAGCGTGACACCTTGGGGTGTGTTTAATTGAAGGCAGCACCTACCCAAAGTAACCTTCTGCTCTGTGATTTCCCGGTGACAAACCTGCTGACAGCTTTTACATGCAGTGATTAGGAGAAGAGTAGTGTGAAATGCAGATATCTCTGCCCCCTACAGCCACTTAGGTGCTGGTTTTCACATAATGTGCCATTGATTCTGCAAGTTTTGCATATTGAGCTAAGGGAAGTACCAGCACTGATTAGCATCAGTGTGAACAGAGACTCTCTGGGAAGAACTGAACAGGACTTCATGGGGAACTACGTCGGTGAAAGAAATGAATGCTGACCTTGGCATTTGAGTTCCGGCTTAACTGTAGGTGCATAAATTGTATGTGCAAATCACAAAGTGAATAAAATTAAATTATTTTATATTTCTCACAAGCTTACAAGTCTTGCTGAGTCAGGTATTGGTATACAGTGAGAGATGGGAAAAAGGTGTTATTTACATGAAAGTCAGAAGAATCACAGAATCACTAAAAATATTGCTAAACTTAAGATTTCAACAACAGTTTCTGATTACTCTCTTCATTTTCTCTCTTCATTCCAATATTCTGTGTCCAGCAACTGGGTATCCTGGGCTTTCACCTTTAGAGACTTCAGAGTGTGAAGCTGTTTCCAGGGTTGCCTAGTTTTGCAGCACTGGAATGACTGCTCCAGAAATATAATGATGTCTGTCTCCTGGGGTGGCTGATTTAAAACCTTTGCCATGAGCAGTGACCCCCGAGTGAGTGAAGTGCGTAATTAGTACAGGTGTTCACTGTACTAACAAAAGCATTTGTAGGCTCAGGGACAGTCTGCAAAGATTGAGTTAATGTCATTTTCCACACAGGGCAAGCTGCTTTGTCCAGCAGGGACGTACAAGCCCTAAATTAACTGTAGAATTATAAACAGACCATAACTACAATACATAAGGAGAGAAACCTCGTTTTGACCTCTTGTATTGTGCTTTCACTTGTATTGTGCAAAGTTACAGACTATGTATTTCACTTCTACCCAAATACATGGATCTTCCTCAGTGAAAAGCTCACCAGGAGTCGAGGGCACTCAGAGAGTAAGGGAAGTGTGGAGCATTTTGCAGCACTGAATGGCAAACAAGTTTGACAGCATTTCCTCTGTGTGAAATATTCCTGTAGAAATGGTTCCCTGGAAAATGGCACTTATTTCTGTGTCTCAGTTGCCTTGGAGAAATGCTGTGATTTAAGCAAGATTACGCTTTAGCCAGAGGCTTATTTTGCTATTGTACTAGATGCTCTGTTGTGCAGCAGCAGGGGGAAAAAACACAAAGAATCAAGATAAAGTTATATTTGTGATGATGTGTCTGTGTGTCTGCACATTATCTGCAGGCTGTGGATTTATTCTTTTTTAAGTCAGTAGAACTGTTGTATAAATAATGCATATCAGAGCGGGTCACACATGATCTACTCACTTGCACGTGTACACTGTGGGTACTCTCTGAGCCAGAGAGGAGTAAGTGCAACCAGATCTCCTCTGTCCTCTCTGAAAATCAGCTTTTAAAAGGCAGTGTCAGACACTTGTGTCATCATGAGTCCATGTCCCTTCTAGAAAGATGCACTGGTGTGGTTATTGTGGGGGTTTCAGGCAGTGTGGGTGCCACTTCTGGCTCAGACATCGTTTTCTGCAGAAACCTGAGGCAAGTCCTTTCACTTTCTGTTGTTTCCATTTCCTCGGCCATGAGTACTCTGTATGAGAGAGCATTTTGAGGCTTGGAGGTCAAAAATGAAAACAGAAGCACTTGGTTATTTTTATAGTTTTTGTTATTCCCACTGCTGTTCTGGATTTATCTTAAAACTTAGATACAACTTGAGAAGTTTATTTCTTGATGGCCCTGGTATTGTTCAAGTCTGGGCTGGATGGGGCTCTGAGCAACCTGGTCTAGAGGAAGGTGTCTCTGCCCATGGCAGGGGTCTTGGAACTAATGATATTTAGGGTCCCTTCCAACCCAGGACATTCTATGATTCCATGAAAATATAAATCAACAATTCAGGTACTATAAACAGCAGCATCTTACACCTGAAAGGAGCTGTGATGTTTGAGACTGAAGTAAAGCCCTTTCATATTTCAGAGCAGATGTGTCAGAGCTAAAGCTGTCAGTCAAATCACATAAAGCCATACTTGAAAATGGATGAAAAAATCTTTATTAATTCTGAACTATGTTAGCATTTTAATCCGTGAAGTCCTTAGTAGGTACTATGTGACAACTTTTTTTCAAAGGTTGCATAATTAGGGGTGAGTTAATTTCTCCTGAGTAGATGATTACTTTCTCCATTGGACTGGGGAAAAAATACTACTTAACAAAAGAGATTAGCAGAAAAAAGGAAATAAATTACTCCAGAGTAACCTCTTTCACTCATTCAAGGGAAATATGGAAAGGGAAAATAAGAAATGCCTGCAGCTAAGCCAGTTTGTGTGTGATACCCAGATCTTCCAAGTAAAGCATGATGTGGCCGCTGTGAACACCAGTGATCAGTCTCCAGGTGGAGCAGGCTCAGCTTGTTTCAGACACAGGGTGCTGTTTCTCTGGTGTCCCCTTGCTGGAGTGCCGCTGTCAGTGAAGTCCTTCGTGGCAGATGCCCAAGACAAACTTGGTCCCTCTGTGGAGGACCGCCCTTTATATGACAATCAAAGTGGTGTGTCTCATGACTTGAAGCCACTGAAGATCCTGTAGCACTCTCTGGCTGTCTCAGACAGGGTTCAGTACCTTCCTTCTGCCACCGTGATGTTCTCCCCTGCTTTCACTGCATCACTGCTTTTTGTTCCTGTCTGTAAATGCTGGGGAGCATTACCCTGTGCTGTGAAACAGATGCTGCCTCCCATCACCAAGAAGCTACATTTTGTTGTTGATTTAGCAGGGGTTGGTGCAGCCCTCGATGGCTTGATGGGAGAGAGCCAGCCACGTGTTCCTGCTCCGCCTCTGTGCAGCTGATAACAGCTCTGGTCGGAGGTGGAAGTGGGGAAGGGAAACGTCACAAAGCTTTGTGCTCGACTGTCACCACCTCTGCCTGAAGAGTCTTCCAGCATTTCATCATGTCTAGACTATATGTGCTGTGTGATCTTGTGTAGTAGACTCCTCTATCATAATATAATATTACAAAGCCCAAAGCCCTTTTTAGTTTTGAACAGTAAATGGTTGTTATCTTCAGAATGAGCAATTCAGGCTACTGCCTAAGAACCAGAAGAATAAGAGGTGGATGCACATCTAACATCTGGAGCTCGGCAGATCATTTAGTCTTCAAGCCTGTCATAATGATTAATCAGCTAGGAAAGATTGTGAACCTTTTGCTTCCACCACTGAGCAGCTGCTTTTGCGGCCAAGAGATCCACTTTTGAGTCATGGTTTACCAGTCCAAACAAATGCCCAGCCTGGCTGTATTCCTAGAAGAAGTTACTGACAAAGAAAAGCACTAAGGATTTTTTGTTATCTTTGTCATCCATTAAATTTTTCAAGCATGTTATTTTTATCAGAAACATTTGCTTACTTTTGAAGACATTATAGCTTAAAATGTTATGGAAAAGAGCCTTGGTATTTTAACTGACTCAAAACCAGAGGGAAACCTGCAGTGGGAGCAATTGGGAAAGTTAACCCATGCAGAAATTGTTACCAGTAGCTGCCAAATGATCTGTCTCTTAGTTTTCAAAATGTATGAAGCCTCCAAAGTGTTGGGAAATTGGCTTAACACCATAAGGTTGTATTTAAGCAGTAGAGAAAAAAAGGAACAGATATGAGTCTTTAAATCTACTTTCTGAGACCTTGGTGTATACAGAAGACCTGTTTTCAAGGTTTCCTCTGCAATAAAGTTAGTCAGAAGATAATGCTGGAAACTGAAGCTGATATTCTTGCATAGTTGGTTGGCTTCAGAACTTGAAATTTAAAGAAAAATGTCTGAAACTACAAAATGCG
Organism: Platysteira castanea; assembly: GCA_013397175.1. Taxonomy (NCBI): domain Eukaryota; kingdom Metazoa; phylum Chordata; class Aves; order Passeriformes; genus Platysteira; species Platysteira castanea. The sequence goes on along the minus strand of VYXC01011199.1, from coordinate 1,262,419 downwards.
TAACAAAATAATCACTTCATTCCCCCCGAATTCAACTGGCAGAGCTGTTGAACTCCTGCAGGCATGGTAATGACTTTGTATGACCCATGAAATTTGACTGAAAACCCTTCTTCATTAGCAGTTGGTTGCCTTTGTTGTAGTTTTGCTCCTGGTATCCATAAGATCTCCTGCTTTGCCTTTATGAATAATACCATGACAGCCAACAAGCAGTTTCTTTTCCTTGTAAACATAGGTTTCCACTGGTAAATATATTACATTCTACTTCACTCGTTGGTTATTTGCTGGCTTGCGATTGATTGTATCTGCCTCCACTTTTTGAAGCGCTCAGTAAACGAATGAAATGTGGTTTTGGGATGTCCAAGGCAAGTTGATTTTAGAGGGTGCAGAGCACCTGCATCTCCTCTGGATTTCAGTGGGGTTTGCTGGGTGCTTAAATTTCTACAAAATGCAAGTGGTTTCATTTTTAGAGGATTTTGAAGGAGACATTTCCAAGGATATGATTTCAGCAGAATGGGATGATGGTTGGAAAGGCTGGGGGAGTAGAGTGGGCTGACAGACTTTTTATCACCACTGAATTTCACCTCTGATCTCTGTGCAGCCCCTGGGAATGAAAAGTGCCTTTGGAATTGTGTGTGGTTTTCTTTCGTTCCACTGCGCTTTCCCACTGAAATTTTCTGTCTTGCATCTGTGTCTTTGTAAAGCTTAATGCAACGGCAAAACAAGAGACCGCCTCCTTTCTGAGGGGCAGGCTCAAGCAAACAAGAACACAGCCCTGGTTTTGTGTGTTCAAAGTAGTGCAAACTTGCCACCTTATTTATCACAAGGATTTCTAACCTTCAGATGCCATGGCACATAAATGACTTCTCCATAATAATATTTATCAAAGTATTTCTGGTCTGATTATTCATGCTGAGCTTGTTCTCTAAAAATTTCTCTTGAAAGAGTCTTTTTAAAGGTTTTTCTTTTGAAAACAAATTCATGACCACATCAAACAGAGATTCATGTTGCTGTTAGTTTAATTACCAGCAGCCCTCAGGGAAAACTAACTCAAAACTCACTGTTGTTGTAATTGCTTCTCTCATTTTCTCTCCCCCACTCTTCTTCCTCTTCCATTTTTGATTACTGCAGAAGTCATCATATGGTTATTAATTTTTTAAGCTCATTTTAGGTACAAAGGGGTTTATGCGCCTTTTTTGCCCATATAGTAACTATCAAATTATAAATAATTAGTAGATTATGGATGTTGAAAAAGGAGCTGGCAAAAAAAAAAAAACACTTTTTTTGAGATAACAGTTGAAGTTATCTTGGTTTTTAACTTTTTAAGCAAAAAAGCAGATAGTGGTGTCCTTCCCTGTGCCATGCCATGAGATCAGATCCATAACCTGTGGATCCGTTCCAGCCATAAAAGCCAGTGCACCTAGTCTGGCTTTATTCCCTTTGAAAAGCAGCATGGATGCCTCATTTGGGTGAAGTGCGAAACACAGCATAAGCAATGCTGACCTAACGCGACATGATACATGGCAGATTTGCTTTAAAAAGAGAAGCAGTCTTAAATCTGCTTTGAATTAGAAAAAGTGTTTGAGGGAAAGAAAGGAAAAAGGGAACCATTTCGTAGCAGGCATCTGAAAAATAACAGTTTGGAGGAAGAAGAAAAAATTGTCAGGCAAAACCTTACAGTTAAAGCTGAAAAATGTATTTCTAACACTGGGGATTATGAGTGTATATCTTATTCTTTGTTTTTTTAAAAAATAAAATCTTGGAAACCTAAGTGCATACTATGATGGTCCAGAATGAGAACAGCTACTCAATGGTGAAATTATCAGCAGTACTCTGGCAAGAGGTTATTAGTCATAGCCCCAGTATCATACGAGAGCCGGAGCCAAGGATTCAAGAAGCAAAACATTCCCCTTTGGAGAGAGGTCAAGATTAGTCACTTTTGTTTTCTTTAATGGGGGGAGGGGGACAGTGGGGGTTGGGTTGATTTGGGGTTTATTTTGTTGCAGAGGAGAGTTCTGGACATATTTTTATGCCAGTTGGGTCTTGTACTCTTCACTTTTTAACCCTAAAGTGTTGTAAATATGCCACTGTTCCACACCGGGAATGGGAATCTACAGCTAGGGGAAAGCTGTTGTCTGACAGCCAAACTTCTGACAAGGAAAATATGGAGCAATATTCAGAGGCTGTAGTGCTGCAGTTAAGCCAGCAGAAAGGGTCCTCCAGAGGCAAGAACCACAGGGAGTTTTCTTCACATCTGTGGAACTGAAGCATCTGAAATACAAGTGCCTGTTAGCTAAACAGAGAGCCTTTCTTTCCTCTGCAGATAGGTACCGGGGTGCTCGACCTGAAGGACCCCACAGAGAACATTTTGCTGAGCAAGAATGTGATTGAGAATGAGAAAGCAACCTGTTTTCCAACCTTCTGCCTCGATAATAAAAACCAGAAAAGTGCTGTGAAGTTTTCCTTGAGACTGGACAAAGTGCCCAGGACAGGGAAAATATTTTTAAGGTTTTTTTAGAGCTCATCCAAGCTGACATTAAGAATGTTTATTGTATCTGAAGGTGACTGTACTGCCTCAGTTTCCCCCACGTTGTGCTGGCAATAACATGACTTATCTGCTGTGCTTAGGTGCACCCAGGCTTGCACAATGCTGTAGATGCACTGATCATGGAATCATAGAATATCCTGAGTTGGAAGGGACCCACAAGGGTCATCAAAGTCCAACTCCTGGCCCTGCACATGACCCCCATTTATTCTAGAACTCTATGCAAACTATTGCACGAAGATGAGGGGCTTTTTTTCCTTTCTTTGATCAATATTTCCACTGAACTTCTTGTTATCTCAAGCCTGTTTCTCATCCTCCATAAGGCTGGATTTCAATTTAAGCATAATTTGGGAAGCTGTTTGTGATTATGGTGCTGGATGGATATCCAGCAATTTTTGCAGATACATTGACTTATAATTCTTCTGGTATCATTGATTCACTTGTAAAGAAAGAATCTCTCCCTTCTTGCCAACTCATTCTTATTTTTAAACAGAGACGGAGAAAAGTTGTGTCTGGTCAAAGAGATACTGTTTCCTGAAGGTGGGGCTATAGTTAATGAAGATAAGCTAATTCTTTAAAATATCAGAGTATTCAGTTAATAGGATAGGGGGATTTGATCATCTTTAGTAGTTTCTGATAAAAGTTATATTTAGAGACCAGACCCCCAACTTCACTTTCCTGGCTTCATGCAAGGAGAGAAAAATATTCCAAGCTCCCTTGTTTATCCACTGATACACTGTTAATTCAGAGGAAAGGGTTAAAAAAATAAATATCTGACCGTTGTAATATTTTAGGGAAAAAAACGCTGTATCCTGAGGCAGTTCTGGGCCAAAGACTGTAGATTTTGGATGCTGTTCTAACTTGAAAATTTCCATGTGTTTTAAGTCTCGTCTGATTTATCTAAAACAAGAGTCAACCACAAATTTTAATTGCTTGGCTATAGCCTTCTGGATGCCAGATAGATCTGGGAGCGTTGCACACATCTGGGCATGGACCGAGTGCTGGGAGGCCAGCAGGACTGGCCTGGGAGCCTGGGGAGTGGTGAGAAAGCAGAGGGGCCTCGTGGCCCAAAACTACACCTAGAGCTAAAGAAAGGCTCTCAGGAAAAGCTGATTTCCAGCAGTTTGGGTGCTTTAAATAAGCCAAAAATTTTTGCGTATTTTTAATAACAGCAACAAAAGTGCTGAACCAAGACCACAGTTCTCTGCTCTCTTCTCAAGTGACAGCTGTTTCTGATCTCTGCTTCTGACCATCTCCTGCAGCCACGTCCATCATTGTCATCATTTCTGTCTTGACTACTAGCACTTTAGGTCATCCCTTTCCAACACTTTTATCCTCAAGCTTTTCTGAATCCTTTCCACTTGTTAAAGAATCACAAAATCATAGAATGGCCTGGGTTGGAAGGGACCTTAAAGATCATCCAGTTCCAACCCCCTGCCAGGGGGACACCTTCCACTAGACCTGGCTGCTCAGAGCCCCACCCAGCCTGGCCTCAACCACTTCCAGGGATGAGGCATCCATAACTTCTCTGTGCAACTTGTCCCAGTGCCCCACCAGACACACAGCAAAGAATTTCTTCCTTATACCTAGCCCAAACTTCCCCTTTTCCAGTTTGAACCCAGAAAAAAAAAAAAAAAAGTGCTTAAAAGGACTACTGTCCCAAAATCTTTCCACTTTTCGAGGTCTTGTATTCCCTAACAATCCATGACCAAATGCATTTCACTCTCTTGTAGTTTAATTCTCCCATTTGCCAGCATAAAAACCCCTACCCAACCTCCTAGTTAGAAGGAGTGGTTTGTATTCATCTTACCTTGCTTCTGTTAGTCAAGCAGCAAGTTATAGACATACCATCTTATGAAGGTGACCTGTAAAAACCAAACCAACTTGTTTGTAACTTTTGATTTCTACTTATTCCTCATAATTTTTAAGATCTTAAAGGAATTGCTTTCTTACATAAGCACAACTTCTGTTGTTGCCACTTGTTTCTTTGTAGGGAAAAGTGGCAGTATCATAGCAGAGATAGTTTTGATAACATGCTGCTAATGCTTTGTATTTGGTCTGCTGTATTTTATATCGTATTATTTATTCCACCATATATCACTAAAGTGGATTTTTCATACCAGTTTTTTAGTTTTGGACCCATCAGAGCATGTATCTTACTACCATTGGTTTCAAATATAATTCAGGGGAGACACCTGAAAAATGGCATGATGGTTGTAACCTACACTCTTCTAAGAATCATGAAAGAAATGGAGCTGAGTCAATAGTTAACCAGAGATGTCATATTTCCAGAAACTCAGAGGAAGCTTTCAGAAAAACATGCTTTTCTTTGAGAAAAGGAACATTTGCAAAAGAAAAATAATTCTCTGCAGTTTAGTTACTTGCTTATCAAAATTGCTTTCCCAATCCTAATGGAAAGAACAGATGCATAAATCAACCGTGTAATTTCTCCCATTTCCTATAGCTTGAGCATTTGCTACCCACGATGTTGTGCTGCACAACCAGGACAAAATTCTTCAAACAAACAAAAATTACTTTTAAGTGCCACAAGTGTTACAGTCAGTATTCAAATGGCCACATGCTGGTGTTGCCAGTTTAATTCACAAAACAATTTTTTTAAAATATGTGACAAAACTGAGTTTCTATACTGTACGTTCAGAATTTACTGTACAAGTCAAGCCCTTTGTAATAGTTCACTGATATCAAGATAACTTCTGGAGAATCAGAGCCAGCAACTGGTTCATAAATCCTGGTTGTTGCTGAGCTCTGATCCTGACTCAGTGACTCAGAATTTTCTCCCCAGGGTCATCACCCTCTGTTGAATGCACAAGCGGCACACCCTGATCAATGGTGAATTCTCAGCAGCTGTTCAAGGGCTTTTACGACAAAAAATAAGTGGTTTTTTAAGCTTTTGAGAAGTGTAAGATAAATATTTTACTATAAAAATGCGCAGCAAGACAAGAGTATCAGCAGTCTCAGTTTATTGAAAAAACAGGGCAATTTTTAGTATCTCAAAGCAGAGATTGTCACTGATAGCTTTATGCAAGAGAACTGATTTTAGAACTCAGGGTGTAGCAAGTGCCTTTCTTTCCAAAGATGCTTTTTGTCTGAAAGTTATCCATTTCATTTGTCAGTTGAGACAGTGGTTACAGCATTCATATAATATTTTCATTGACTAGAAAGAGACTTGTCTGTGTAACCTTCAAAATCTGTTAATTTTGTTCCTCAGAAGCTCAGCTCTCATGTTTTCCCAGCAATGATCAATCTTATAGTAGAGTGTTTTTTCACTGGCTCCACTTCTTCTATCCTTCCCCTGGACACCACACACATACTTTCTTCTTTGGCCAACTCTCAAGAGAAAGTATAGACAGTCTGGAGAACAAATCTTCCTTCATGCAGATTACATTCCTCTTTAAACACCTCAGTGGCGGGAATATAACCTCCAGCAAAACTGCTGCCTCATATCAGGCAGCAAAATAAACACATCAAAGCCAGAAGTTCTGATAGGGGGTTTTGCAAGAATCTGGGATCTTGGGTATTGCAAATGGAAGGAAGACACATTCCATGAGTGTTGAAGAATCATGCACCTGAAGAAAGAAACGTTCCTTAATAATATTGACATCATTGGTCTCTCCTGCCACTATTACAGAGAAATTTTAAAATAAATTCGCTGGGAAGATTCCCATACCTATTCCTGAGCTCCTCTAGAAAGCCACTCCTAACATCTCACCTGTTCCTGTCCACAGGCCCCTCCAAAATAAAGCATTAACTTTTAGAAATGTTGAAATGCCAGCATGTGAGAGGACTTAGCAAGAAGAGGAGCCAGGGAAGCTGCTCTCTGAAGCTTCCTCAAATATTCTGAAGAACTTAAATAGGAAGAATCCCACCAAAGACAACCATGACTGATAACCACACATTTTCTTCCAGAACAGACTCACTGTTGTTGAGTACCACTGGATACTGGTACATTCCTTCATAGCATTGCCATTAACAGGTATCATAAGTTCTGGAATATTTTTTGCCTTTCATCTTCTCTCCAGCTGAGTCACTGGTGTGCCTGGTGATGATTTTGTTAGCAGAAAGGACTTTTTTGTGTGTTTTTATGGAAGATAAAGCTAGCTTGTTACTGAGTGTGGTATTGAACAGCAAACACATTAGGGATTTGATACAACATGGAGGGATGCTCAAAGAAAGCATCTTTTTTTTTTCCCCTAGAAGTTTGCTACACTGCAAAGCAATGGGATCCTCCTTAACAACAGGCCACCAGGAGTGATAAATACATGAAGGTCTCCCCAGTCCTCTTTGGTAATTTTGAAAAAGTGCCTTAAAGAGTTGGTTCACTTTGAGCCGAAAAGCTGCACCCTCAGGAATGAACGCTACTTAAGTCAGGGCAGCAGACTTGGGAATTTAATGTTGTAAAAGGAGCTGAAATTTCAGCCAAGCGTTGCTTCCATCCTGGTTTCCCTCTTCTCCTTTAGCAGCTTTGTGCTTGGCTCTCTCTACTGAAAACAAGGACAACCCCCCGAAACCCACTGAGTGAGCAATGCGCTGGTAAAAATTCTCTTCATTATGGACAAATAATCTGTTTAATCAGTCAACCGTGTTAAGACAATAGGTAGTTATAAAACACCATTCTGTTCAAAGGGAATATGATTTTTACCCTTAGTAATATTTATTTCTAAAATCTCTGAGGATGAGAATGAAGGGCAGATGAGACAGCTTTAATCAACAGCATTAATCAACCTTGATCTTTCCAGAGCGTGGAGCTATACTTGGAGTAACCTATTAATAATTTGTGGTCTTTGTGGCTGAAATTATGCCAAACTCAAGATTTTGTCCTTCGGCTTTCCATGGCTGAAAATACTGTTCCACTCAGGTCTGTAATTGTGTCTGTCATTGCCTTTTCCTGGTAAATTCCTATAATTAGATTTGGGAGTAGGTCTCCAAAGTGCTACCTTTTAGTCCTCCATTACTGGGGAGCTTTAAAAGAGACCATTACCCATCTGTCCCTGGAGACAACCAGGCTTCTGTGTTGTGTTGTGTTGTGTTGTGTTTTGTTTTGTTTTGTTTTGTGTTTTGTGTTTTGTTTTGGTTTTGGTTTGTTCTGTTTTGTTTTTAAAAGCAAGGAAATAAATTCATTGTTACATATTATGTTCCAGATCATACCATGAACTGGTTATGAAAACTTAAAATTGCAAAGTGTTTCAAGTTAATATAGCGTGAAGATTTGTGGAATTTTAATAGATAAAAATAATAGACTATTTTAATTGAAAATTATTTTGGTCTCTCAGCAAGAACAGTCTGTCTTGTTCAGTGGCACCTCCCAGAATGCCTTTGATCCCTTCACAAATATTATTACCTTTATAAATGCATGTCACTAAGGCTACGAGAACTGGGATTGTTCAGTCTGGAAAAGAAAAGGCTTTGGAGTGACCTACTTGTTGCCTTCCAGTACCTGAAGGGAGCCTACAGGAAAGATGGAAAGAGACTGTTATAACAGCATGTTATAACTTTTCCTTATGATGTGCCATGTAAGATTTGTGTGCTAACCTTTCAGCCTTTGTTAGCCTTTCAGCTAACCAAAACTATTTGGTTTTGCGTTGGTTTTTTTCTCAGTGCACTGCATGGATGGGATTTTATTCATTTCTAAGAGCTAGATTCCAAACTTGTTTAAATCTTCTTCTTTCCATCTGTGCTCAATCTATGATCCTTGGATTTTTATTTTTTTAAAACTTAACTCAGAGGATGGAAAAATTTTTTATTCATATAATATTTCAATAAGACTTAGGAATAATTGTGGTGTGTAATTTCTGAAGTTTCAAACTTCCTCTTCCCAACAACTGTGAAATACAAAGGAAATTATTTGCATATAAAGAATCTGATCATCCAAACATCATGCTTCTAATGAAACATAAATCAGCTACAAAGAGCTTACTTAGTTTTTCCTAAAGGAAACAAATCAGTCTGAGTTATTTTTCTATGTAATTAACAATGTTTGCTGTTTTAAGTAGAGAGATCAGAGTTGTTCAAAGTGGTTAAGATTAGAGCAACATCAGCATTTTTTCTGTTTGCTTTACTTTTATTCATTCTGGCATCAGAGCTAATTTCTAATCAAGTAAATGTGTTTGAAAGTATGATTCAGGGGAGATGATACATTTCTCCATGCTAAGTGCGTAAAGCTGGCTTAATAAAAAGGGTATTGCACACAATGACATTCTTCTAGTGGGTATAATTATCTCTGCAGCAAACAAGTGAATGATATATTTCAGGATGTGTGTTTGGATGATGACAGGCAGATTTGGCACGATAATAAACCAGGCTGTTCACCAGCAAGCCTCTTTTTCTGGTATATCAGAGGCCTGTGATGACAGTAGAAGTTGCCTTTTGGTGGCTTTTACTTCTCCTTTAAAAATATCTCATACTTTAAGCAGATACTGCTTTGGCAGAATCAAGGATGGGGGCCCACTGTCCCACTGCTGCCTCATTTGCAAATGCCATCTTTTCTGATAGAGCCCCAAGAAGCAGAAGGTCTGTGTACAGAAATCCAGACTGCTCCTTCTCTTGCAATATCCGAAGAATATGTTACCCTTTGGGACTGACGATTCAGTCCAAGATTGGTACAGAGCCCACTGAAGTCACTGGGAGTCTGTGACTGCCAAAATCTACCACCGAGTTCGGTGTGTCTTGGAGAAAGCTATTCACAGGCACAGAACCCCCTGGGAAATGGAAAGCGAAACTGATTGAACGACAACTAAACACAACCAGCTCTCTGGACCTCCCTCCACAAAAGCTTTGTGGCTTTAGAGCCCTACCCCAGCAAGCAGGAACATGGACAACGAAGGTCTTTACTTTTAAAAATCTCATATGGCTCAGCTCAATAGCAATTAGCTTCTGCCTCTGCTTCTGTGGGCCTCCTGCACTCCACAGCTGCAGCAGCCAGACCTTGTTGCCTAGAAGAAATTAGACAATTATCTCTGGGAATTTATTTCCCAGCAAGAATATTCAGTTCTCACTTCTCCCCAGTACTTCATCACCAAGATGCACAGCTGTTGAAGGACTATCCAGATCTCAGTCCAACCTACTGTCATGTTCAATAGTTCATCACTGCAAGAGTTCATGCATGCACATTTTCCAGATATATCTCCAGTCTGTGTTTCCTCTGGTAATCCCCGCCTGGAATCACAAATGAAGAAATATATACATATAAAAAATCCCCCAGTTCGTTTAGAATAGTTAGCAAAAAGATATTCCATGTAGAAGGAAAGGTTGCCCTTCAGACTCTGAAGATAGCTGTGTGTCTGCAGGCTTTCACTGCAGTCCTTCCAGCACAGCTGTCCCAAAGCAAACGATACCTGGGCAGTGGGGGGTGCAGGAATGAGGTAGTTTTGTAGGTTTCACTGCCACTGGTTGGTACTGTGACACTTGGAGCATCACGAGTTTGCCATCTGTAATGGGCACCATTTGGGCAAAACGTGTCTTTTTTTAAGGTAGGGAATAAATAGTGATGAAATGAGAACCTGATGATCTGCTCAGTTTTCCATCTGTATTTCCTTTTAGAAATCTTGAACTTATCTGTTCTTCAGCTTCCTCATTTCATAGAATCTCATCTTTCAACAGCCATTTCCATCCAGAATTACTAGTGTTTCATGTACCATCTAGGGTGCTTTGCCTAATGTTTTCAAAACCAGCTGCAAAGTATAAATCTCTGGCACCTCATATTTTTAAATCACTGTATCTGCTTCCCTACCAGTTGTACAAAGTTTTTGAAAAAAACCAGCATTTTCTCTATGGTGGAAAAACATTTTAGTCTCTGCTGAAATCCTCCAGGTTTGTTGATGTTCTGCTCAGCCTTACTGTCTTTTACTATCCTGTGTGATACTTGGATGACAGCCAGGCACATATAAATTGCTCCCACTCATGCTCTTTCTGGCAGTTTTATGTGTGTTTCACTACTTTCTAGCAGATATTTTAGGCAACAATTTATTCCTAGCACAGTTTTTTTCTGCTTGCTTTCTTTTCCCTTTCTAAAATATATTACATCTTTTTGCCTAGAATTTACTCAGTGTTTTAGGATCCCTGTGGATTAATGGGTCAGAGACTGCAATGACAAAAGTGAGGCCTTTTTATTTTGCTTGAAGAAGGGAGTAGGAGGCCATAAGGCAGAGTCTTAACTGCCCGATTTCATTGCTTTTGCCATGCCAAGGGTTAAAGAGTAGGCAGGACTTGGAAGTGCCCATCTTCCCTTTCAGATATCTTGCTCAGTACTTTGGATTCAGTGCAGATAAGAGGCTCCCAATGCCAGATAAAAGGGGTGAAAATGCTTACTTCTTGACAGGGAGATGCAAGAAACCAGAGACTGGATCTGTGGTGCTCCTGGAATTCTCAATTTTCCTCTGACTACCACAAATATATGCCAAAAAACAGCCATAACCTAAGGTATGGCTGTCTTAGGTATCAGATTTCTCATTGTATTTTCTCCTAAAGAGTAGAAGAAAGAGCAGAAAAAGAGAGGGGGAAAGAGAGAGAAATTAAATAATTTAAGGAGTCTCTGTCTAAAGAAGAAAATGAGCAGTATGGATAGAGGCTGAACCCCTGTAGTCCCCCAGTCAATAAATTAATTTTCAGCCATCTTGGAATTCTTGGTTTCTGTCTTGCTGGGGATCATGTCATTCAGGTGGCAATCCTAGGGAATGCTGTGTCACTGGGTTTTGAGAGCATAAAACTGACTCATGTCCCACTCCCAGCTGCTATTCACTTATGGCAGCAAAAAAACCTATGGGTATTTTGTGGCCTGAGCTATCATTTGAGCCCCAACGTAACAAAGAGCATCACTCAGTCCCAGCTTAAGAGCTGATTAGACCACTGCAAATCAAGCAGTTATTCACCAGAGCATATTGGTACTATTAAGGCATAGAAGCATGCTAGAAGTTTATCATGTTTCCAAAACAAACAAACAAACAAAACCACCACAGAAACCCAGTTCTGGGATGTATTTCTCTAATCCAGCACATCTCTTTAAAATCCCATTTGTCATGTGTTCACCCAGATATAAAATGAGTCTCAAAGCACATTCCAGAGGTGAGTATTAACAAGCTTGTCCTCATTCAACCCTGACCTCCTGCATTAAATTTCTAATGATCTATCTGTGATCCTGATTAATATTAGAGGTTTATCACCTGAGTTTTGTTGCAAGTTCCCTGCATGCCGCTGCTAAACAACTCTCCCCTTTGCCTTTGTAGGTTACACAAATGGACCAGAAGCTGAACCTCATCACGGACATGCTGCATCATCTGGTTTCCCGTCAGAAGGGGGATCAGGGGAATAACAGATCATCTCAGAGAGGCAACAACAACATCAGTTCAGAGCTTTTCCTCCCCAACAACACCCTGCCCACCTACGAGCAGCTGACAGTACCGGGAAGAAACGAAGATGACATATCCTGATGTGGTGCGAGTCTGGGTTGGGATCTTCCTGCCTTTCTCCTCTAAATGGGACTGAGTGTTGAGAACCTGGGAGAAATGAAGTTCATCAGCCAACCAAGAAATCGTGCCACTGCTCTATCTACACCACTAGTCTCAAACACGCTCCTCTAAAGTTACCCACAGCAGCCAAAGGATAGCCAGGCTGTCTTCCACCAGGCAAAACTTCAGGAAGCTCTGCGTTGATTTTGTCCCTGAACAAATGATCACAACTCGTTATTTCTCAAAAAGACCAAAAAGATGTAAAGACAGGCAAAATGGATTTAGAGCTCCTGTAATAATAATAATAATAATAGTAATAATAATATTCTAATAATACTTGAACTTAGATGGAAAAAAATGCATTCTGTTTATGAATCTGCAGATAGCAATTTATTTCTACTACTAAGGTTTTTAAAACAAACTAGGATAACTTATGTTGTTTTTATTGTATAAACACACACTAACATTCTAGACAATAACAAACCACATACTGAATGATTTTCTTTTTCTGTTTTATTTTAGTGTTACTACATAAACAGTTATCAGATAATGACCAGATTTTTAAAATCTGTTTTTCTTCAGGGAGGAACTAATCCTTAATCTGGAACAATACTGTTTATAGTGGAAAGTGCTATAGATTTTCTAAGATATCAGTTTTTCATGGGGAGACAATAAAGTATTATATAGCAAAAAATCATTCTGCATTCTAGAAAATTGTTGCCAAAGAATTTATATATAAATAGAAAACACAGTGGACTGAATGTACTTGTCCTGACATAGCATTTTAAAAGGAAGGCTTTCTACTTCTTAAAACTACTGGTTTTTAGCTTACAGACACCAGGAATAATGCAAGAGGCTGAAGTGGCTGGACTTCACTGGTCAAGTGCTTGAGCTGGCCACTTACAGAACATCCATAATCCTTGCAGGAATCGAGGCTTCACTCAGGAAAGCATCTCTAATTCACACAGCACATATAACAATTTTTATGTTTTCATGAATATTGTCTTGAGAAGTTCGACTTCCTACAAAAGTCAGTTGTTATTGACAAGTGACAACTCTTTATTTAGGGAATTCAGGGCCTCAGCCACAGCCCATGGGGCTGAACCACACTGCCCCACATGGTGACTGCAGTGAAACCAACAGTGTTGGCTCAGTGTGAGTTGTCATACGCACAACATGAGCAGAAGTTGGGCTTTGGTTACTAAGGCTGAAATTACTAAGCCCTTGCAGAGAGTCAGCACCTGAATCGTATCAGTCTTTAAAGCTGACAGCCTCAGGAAGAGCTCTCTAGTCCAGCGTGGTGGTAGTGGTAGCTCACACTGCTGGGGGAAAGAGACAGATTTATCAGCTCTTGCACTCTGAGCATCCTACACATCCAGTGCACACTATTCCCCTCACTGCAGACCCTGCACCTCACCGGGGCCTCTCTCCCTCTCCTGGAAAACTGATGCCCTAAAACCTCATGCCTTGGCACAGCAGTTAATACTACCAGTCTGCAGTATCCCTGAGCAGTCTGAAATACTGAGGCATAGTGGATGAGATCACAGGGAACCTTCTCCTAGTGCTGCGCACATTCTGGGCTTTCTTTCCAACATTTCATCCCTTCCACTTGGACTGCAGAGAAAGTATCCTGTATTTAACTTTACAGATTCTGTTACAATTATCCAGCCTCTCTGTTGTACAGTAGATAAATGTTAAGGGTGTCAAAATTTACAGCATAAAGAAGAATCATATCTGGGCATTATGTTTTCTTATGAATCAAAATTATTCTCATGATTTTGAACATTTTTGAAATGAGATTCACTATGTAATTTCAGGTTATCAATCAGCCTTATAATTTCCTAATAAAATACAGGACAAGAGTGCCATGTCTTTTGGTCATTCTAAAATCCAGACACTTGATAAACACAAGAAAGCGGATGGCTTTTCTTCTCTTTTCTCTCTTAGCCCACTGTACAGTGTAAATATGTCTTATTTGCAATGCATGATTGCAAACCTTCTGCTGATTCTTCACTAAAGAAATAAAAGAAAATCCAGACTTGTACCAGCTGGGATGACTGGAGAGAAAGGTGTGTCACAAAGCCCTGGCTGAAAGCAGATAGTTCTGTGTATTTCTGGGGGCATTGTTTTAAGCAGAAAATGTGTCCATTCCTGCCTGTTTGTTCCCAAGACCATAACTCCATTCTCTGTTTGACATCTAATCTTGGTGATAAGAGTCTGGCACAGAAAACACTTAATGCAAGTGTTTCTTGTCAGTTGGTCTATAACCATCTCAGTCTCCATTACCAGAATCGTCAGAAACACCGGATTTTACAGGTTTTTGAGGCTGGTGGCCAGTTGTGATGTCAGTGACTCCTCACCTGAGCCCAGCTGATCCTTTCAGAAAGTACAAAGCTCTGAGATCTGCTACTTCAAACCTGATAATCCACCTCACTCTAAGGGAAAGAAGATGATAGATTTTCCCTGTTGAAGAGGGATATTATAAAATGAGCCATCCAAATTTGCCATGCAGCTGCCTGGAGCCAGCCATCCCCAAGGGCTCACCAGAGACAGATCTGACCTCTCTGCTTGGAGCACTGACTGGAATTATCTGCCCTGCTGGGGCTTCATACCTCAGTGATTTCTCCTGGAAGCAGGTGCCTCAGCATCTCTCTTGCACAGAGCACTGTGGAGCAGCAGAGGGAAGATGAGCTGAGCAGTCCAGTGCTGCAGCAGCCTGAAGTAACCAGCATGCAGTGAGTATGTGTTTCTGCTAAAACCCTTTTTACTTGTGTCTGCTGTTCAGCCAGACTGTCCAGAGTGGGGTTTTTTTAAGTGGGTATGAAATGTTTGTAAATATCTTGAAGGGGAGCAAAAGAAACTGTAAGGTTTGACTTTATAATTCTACCCCATTTTTGTGAACTGTGTTAAATATATCTGAGTCTGCAAAATAAGCCTCTTTCTTAGAGCAGCTCAGTAGCAGTTTGCATTTCAAAACTCGTGTAAGTTAGGCCTAGACACTCATCCCTGCCTAAAACAAATAAAGGTCAGTTAAAAAAAAAAAGTCATCTGAAAAACATTAGCTGGCTCAGCTTCCCCGGAGGGATGCCTGATGTATGCCAGATATGGAAGGTAGGGAGCCAGGGTAAGGGGGAGGAGACAAAACGTGGGGCTGCCCAGTTGAAGGAGGTGATGAAATCTCACCCTGCCTCAGCCCACAGCAGAGGCAGACGATGTGCAAGTTTGTAAAAAGGAAGATTCACAGGAGGTGGAGAGGATTTGTGCAGGGCAGGAGGTTTAGCCCATGAGCAAAAGCCTGGGCTCCTGGTGAGGGAACTGTGCTGGGATTCAGGAGACAGAAGCACTGCCTGGCATCAGCGTTAAATCTACAGCGTGACCTCAGGGCAAGTCATTTCACCTGCTTGGCCACATCTGCTGCCCCCTCTCCTGCACTCAGCCCTCTTGTTTGTTTAGACCACAAATTCCTCAGGACAGGGAGGGCCCCTTTCTGTGTGTTTGCTCAGTGCCTACACAAAGGGACCTGCCCTCTGGGGACTGGAGGTACCACTCTCAGACAAATAATTACCCACCCTGGAGTCCTGCTACAGGCAAACCCTCAATTATTCCGAGCCCAAGGAGTTTCAGTTGGAAGTGCCTGCTGCCAAACCAACAGTTAGAGGAGGCTGGGTTTTGGGTCACCTTCCACACAGTATCTTACAGAAGGAGATCAGAAGCCCAGCCATCACTCATTTTCACTCTTCTGCTTTAAAGCAGGTTCATTTCAAATAACACAACGGGCCACTGCTATGCTCAAACACTAGCTAAGGCAGAAATCTTTGGATGTCAGTGGATTAAACAGACATCTTACCACAGCAAAGTAAGGTTGGTTGTTGCTAGCAGATACCTCTGGGCTGACTTAGCATCCATCAGTTCTGAAGAAGGTGGAAATATTCCAGGCCACTGAACTGTAAAGGTCTGGGCAAGAAACAAGCTGCTTTTTGAAAAATGAAAAAAGTAAAACACAGGAAGACTTTCTTTTCTAGGAGTTTAAAGGAGAAAAGATAAAAACAGTTTTAAGCCAATCCTTATGTGCCCTGTTGAGATGGGTTTTACTGCTGGAGTGGTGGTTGGGGAAGAGGTGGGGCATTTAGAAAAAACGGAAAAAGATTGAGGGTTTGATGCAGCTCCCATGAAAATGTACTTGTGCACTCGATTTATGTTGGCTTGGGGTTGTGTATTGCCTGCAGTGGGACTGCTCAGTCCGTGCAGCTCAGTGTAAGCCTTTGCAAGTTGAAAATGCACAGTAAAGATGCCTTTCCATGGCCTTTCAGTGGAAGCTGGGCTCAGTTATGCAGGCAGTGTTGCTTTCTTCATGGTCATAGAGCCACAAAACCATGTGAATTCACAAGTTTCTGCTTCCCATTTCTGTTTTCAAATCATTGGTTTCTAATATTCCTGCATGCCACTTGTGTTTTCAAGCCACAACAATCAGAGGTATTTCTTTCCACTTCAGTGATATGAATTTCTTTACCTACTGCACACACACAACACAGAGCAAAGGCCTTTAGAATGCCCTCCAGTTTCATTTAAAATGGCTTCTGTAAGGTTTTGCATCTTGGGTCTCCTGAGCAGCAGCAGCAGCTGTGCTGAAGGCAGCAGGTTGTTATGCCAGTATGATGTGGAGGTGACACTTAGCTACACCCCAACAAGTTTTTGATCCCATGGAATAGCCAGAAGGTGTTGAGTTTAGGTTGAAACTAGCAAGGACTTCTGTGAACGCTGGCTTTTTTGGTCTTGTCTGTGGTCTGACTTTGATGTCTAAGAAGTGTGAATTTCAGCCGGAGCTTTTCTTTTGTGGTTGCAGGTTTGTTTTCTGTGTCGTTCCCCTGATGCCCAACAAGATGTGCGTTCATGTTCAGCCTTTCCATGGTGAGAATGTTGTCACCAGACCCCTCTGTCTTCTACATCAGTGCTTATTTTCACAAAACTTATGAGAACTTAATTATTTTCTAGACCTCTATCCTTCTGTCAAGTTGAATTGAACAAGGCCAACAGGTTCAAAAGTTATTAGGGGGAGGCAAAACAAACACAGCGTGAGTGCATTAACCTTGTTTTCACAGGAACTGGGCTGAAAGTCCTCTCTCTCCCTGCCCAAACACAGAGGTTTGGAAGAAATGTAACCCCTCACTTTGGAGTAGAAGACCACTGCAAACTCCTGAGGTGAGAAGAAGACATGCAGGAGACATGTTCTTGGGAGCTGTTGGCTCCTGCAAGGCTTGATGCACCTTGCCTTTGGATCAGCTATTGAAACATGCTGGAAAATAGCTTTTTCCTCACATTGCTTCCAATGACAGTGAGTTAAAACACCAAAATGCTTGGTGCTGCAACGAAGAACACGCAGGTGCTGGATGGGCTGCATTATGAACCATGTCCATGTGTGTTACTGTAACACAGCGTGGTGTCCAGAGAGAGATTGTCTGCATCGCTAGCAGGGGAGAGACTTCCCGGGGAGCTGACTTGAGGCATTGTGCTCTCTGCCTGTGGATTTGCACTGAAGAAGAGCTGATCTATAAAGCCAGTCCTGAAACCATCTTGGAGCTACGTTTGCATCCGAGCTAGCGCTGCTCTGGCAGGCTGCCCAGGGATTTAGGCTCGGTTAATCCAAGCTTGGCTCTCCATGGCAGACACCCATGGAACAAAGGGAATAAAGCTTCCACGACCCCATCGAGTTGCTGGTCAATCTCTCAGCCAGGTGCAGAAAGTGGGCTAGGCAGCCCTCGGTGAACTGTCTTGGATCAGAAAGGGCCAAATTCCCAGCAGGGGTGTGCAGACAAATCTATAGAGATTTTCTTGCCATAATTTCCCAAGTCTGGAAGTGTCGCACACTGAGCCGCCAGTGCCTGTGCGTTTCACAAAACCTTTAAAGCCAGCTGTGCTGAAATTCATCACTGCTGCTTTCTGTTCAGGCAGTCTTACAGGGAAATAAAAAACAAGAAGCCGAGGATGAAAATAAATTCGGTTTTCAGTTCTGCTATATGTTATGTCCTTAGGATTATACTGATCATTAATTTTTTAAACATTAATAGGTTAGAGTTGATACGAGCAGCACCAGTGCTGTAAGAATGATAACCACGTGTGAAGGATTAGGCTTACAAGCAGTTCGTGAGATGCTATTGTCTGTTGTTTAAGCACTGCCTAATAATTTGTTAGTCCTAATGGTCACCTAATTGGGTTTTTAACTGGGCTGTCTACACATGGAACCTAAACGTAAATGTGATTCAGGTTTTACTCCTTTTGCATCTTTGGCTGTTAGGCTGCTTGTAAATTTGCTTTGATCACATCCCTTTTCCTAGTTCCTTCTGTTCATTGAAATGCTGTATGTGGGTTTGATTGGCAGAGGGATGCATGCCCTTCAGATCGCTTTTGGGAACCATCAGGTAAGAGTTACCCCCTTGAGGACTGGTCACAGCTGCACCCGGGAGTCTTCTGCAAGCCACAACATCTTTTTAATCATGATTTGTCTTGAAAAGCTTGAATGACAGAAGATGTACTTCCCCTGCTGAATCCCTCCTCTGCCTGTGCTGCAGGAGCTGCAGACTCACAGCCAGCACCGTGTGCTCACTTGCTGCCATTATAGAGCAGGTTTGAAATAGTGCCTTTGCTTAAATGGTTGCAAATGTTTCCCTGTTATTTCACTGGCAATCAAGCCCGTACTTTATTTTCCATTTACTTTCTCTCCTGTGCTGAGAAGTGGGAGAATACTCTGCAGCTGCAAGATAGAAGCCAGAAGCAGGGGAGCAGAAAGGTGCACCAAAAGAGGTCTTGTCATTAAGTAAAATGTACTGCCCCAAGCACACACACTTCAGTCTCTGTTTCTTGCAGCCTGAGCATCACTTTTACTGCCCTGGCTTGATCTTCTTGCACCCAAACGTATTGAGTGCCTTAATACACCTTTGAAGTACCCTGAAGTGTCCTGAACCTTAACTTCTATCTGGTTCTCCCACGTCCACAACTGGACTCGGGTCTCGGTCCAAAGCCAGCAGAAGGCAGGAAGGTTTCTGCCTGGCTCTGGTGGCACTGGGGCTGGAGCCCCAGCATGTTTCCCGGTGCCTGCCCCTCTCAGGCATGTTAGTCACTGCTCCTTGGCACGGCACAGCCCCTGATTAGCATTTCCTTCCTACGCCAGTCCTTCACGCCGCCGCTTCAACTCTGACTTTTTGTTTTCCTCCTTCCCCCCTTCCCAGCCAAAGGGGAGAACAATTCCTGGAAAAGAAAAATGCTCTTTCCCCTGCACTGCCGAAACCTTTGCAGGGAGCTCTGGGGAGGAGAGAGTAGACTTTGGAGAACATATGGCTAAAAGCATTTGGGGGTTTTCAGATGGTAAATGACCGATGAGGTCTCAAAGGGGTTTTATTTATAAATGATAGACTCCTGAGAGAGAAATAATTGCTGCTCTCCCAGGCGTAAAAAAGCAATTCACCTGACATAAAACCCAGGGATAAAATTAGCTAAATGAAAGCAAGATATGGCAACTGTATTAAGCTGATTTTTTTTTTCCCTCTCCCTTCCCCGCTGAATGGTGAATCATTTAAATTTTGTTTTCCCCTCCTTTCTTGGAAGGAGGGGAAAAAAAAAGAAAAAGCCAACGCCAAAGCAGTGCCTTGGGTCTGAAAGAACAGATGGTGCCCTGGGCGGCCCTCCGGAGCGCTCGGCAGCGTGCATTCCTCCACTCCAGCGCTCAGATAACTGAGTTATACAGCACACGACCATCTGGTGTATGACACATCTTGTGTCCCCCGGACAATGCCCCAGCAAACCTCTTCAGGGGAGAGGTTAGTTTCTAGGGTAACAGCAGCATGTGCAGCTCCAGGCCTTATTGAGATTCAGGGCTCCTCACTTGTCCCTATTCTTCTCCGCCCTATTGTTGTCACTTGAGCTTTTGCTGCTTGGTTACACCGAGACTGACAATATCCATCAGTATTTTGTCCCCGGCCCAGAAACCATTGTCTCCAAATTTTGTTTCATTATTTATGTTTTCAATATCCAATGGTTGACTGAAGCATCTGCTGTAGAGTGATAAGGCAAGCGCCTATTGAGGAGAGCTGTGCTGCTGCCTGACAACGATGGTTTGAATTATTTAGGTTGTGGTTGGACAAGCATTTGCGAAAGGCAGGGTATCCATGAAGCACGGAGGTGACTTTATTTATTTCTCTGTTTCAGGTTTTTTTAGGTGCTCACATCTTTTAATCCAGACCCCAAAAAAAGGTTAAGGCCTCTGTAGAGAAGTCAGCTCTGAAGAAGTAGCTCTGTTCATTGCCTGGAGGTCTCTGGATGTTTCCTTTTGGGAAAGTATTTGGGATTGGGAAAAAAAAAAAACCAAACAAGGGGTTCACCTTCCTTTTACTTTTCTGTGGGGTTTGTTTTAAAGCGACTTTGGGGTTTGAGTGCTCATATTCTCCACTTATTTAAAGAGCTGAAGCCTGGCTTATAACCATGACCAAGCACTATGCACAGTATTCTAAAATTCTGTTTCGGCAGGTTGAAATCAGCAAAATGAAGTAGTAGGTGTTTTCTCCACCAATAAAAGACATGCCCCACTGAATAATTTACTGTTGCAGAACAATTATACCAGCAGTGTTACCTTCCTTACATATCTGTAATTGTCAGAACCAGACAAAATCCCTCCAAATTCTTCTTATATCTGCGTGAAGTAGAGTGTTCATTCAAGTAAGTAAAAATACCTGGCCAAAAATGTAAAACACCAAGCACGAGGTTTAAGCATTAAAAACACACAACTAAGAAAGTACCACTAATGTCTAAGAAAAATTTGCTTTACTGCAGACCTTAGTAAAGGTATGAGTAACTTTAAAATACTGCATTGCATCTCAGGTTCAGGTCAAGTATTAGAGAACCAGCAATAACAGTTAAGAGAGGTTCTATATACATGTATCAAATAATAATAACTATGTATATTGATATTGTGATATTTGCCATAACATCAAGTCTGATACATTATTTTCACACATTTATAAATGGAGATTTTACTTTCAAAGTAACGCTTGTAAAATACAGATATATGACCTTAAAGGCAGTTTTTAAATCATTTGCCTAAAATGTTTCAGATCTACTGTGAGGAAAAGAGGATAAAATTTTAGGGTTTTCCCCTCATTAAACTACATCTTTTTTGTAGACCTCAGAGCTGGTGGCAGAAAATAACAAGATGCAACCTTGAGCCTGGTTTTAAATACTCTAATGAAATTCAGTTTTGAGTTGCAGCATGTTCTGCCTGCTCATGAGGTGTGCCATGGTAGGTGCATTTGCTTCATCACATGCTTGACATGGCATGTGATCACAAAACAGAGACCCCACTGGAGTGCAGATGCAGGAGGAGAAAGAGCCGATGGTGGGCAAGCCTGGCTTAGCTGTGTTTTGCTTGGCAGCATTCAGCAGTGAGGAGGAAGGGACGGAGTTCCTATTTTCCTGTCGTAAGTGCTGAAAGTTGTCGGCAATTTGCTCCAGCACGGGCGTCTCTGTTATCTCTGTGGGTGCAAAACTCTCCACTCAGCCAACCAGGCAGGGCCAGCTGGGAAGGTGTGGCAGAAGCACCTGGGCTTCAGGTGTTTGTGGATGCTCAGGGAAGGTCCATACACCCAGGACTGTCACACAGACTGCAAAAGGGGGCTCAGCTGTGCAGCCTTTTCCCACTTCTCACAGCCCTCCTACCCCCACTGTCCCAACTTCAGGGGTGGGGAGCTGCAGCCCTGAGGTGCCTCAGCATCTCTCTGGCTTCAGGGCATGAGAATAAATGGAAGTGAACCAGACCAGGCCATCCCCTCCTGCAAAAGGTGCTTTTCTCTTCACGTGGTACAAGGTGAGGTATTTCCTTAGGAGCTGTGAAAGCTGCCAAGCCTTCAACTGGAGCACTGTGCAGCAGTCTGGTTACTTGAGCTGGATGAGTCTTTCCTGAAAGTGGCATGGAGCAGAAGGAGGGTAACAAGGGTGGTCAGAGGAATTAAGGGCCTGTTTTAGGAGTTTCTCTGTCTAACCCAATAAAACAAAAGGCTAAGGTTGGTTTCCATAAACATACAGGAAGGAGAATTGCTGTTTCACCCAAAGGGCAATGTTGCCATGAGAAAAAATACATAAGTTGTCCTCAAACAGATTTTTGAAGGTTTCTAAACATCAGAGAAGTTTCTTCCTGCAATAGCACTCCGGTGAAAATATTGGGAGCCAAACCTCCAAGCTTTAAGATGTGACTTTATCAATTTATGAAAGAGATGGTAGCTTGTGACTGCCAGCAAAGGCAGGAAACTGGTCCTCATGACTCAGGACATCTCTCCCTCAGTATTTCATCAGTTTTAAAGGCAGGAGAGCCCATTAGATCATCTGGTCTGAACTTATGTATGAGACAGGCCATAGATCTTAGCCAGCTACTCTTTGCCGAGCCCAGCAATTTGTCTGACTTAGGCATTATCTTGCCATCACCAGAGAAAGAAACATTGTATATATGTCTATATTTACATATATCTAATTTTTGATCACTATTTAAAGAAAAGTGAAGGCAAGTGATACATGCAGTATTGAAGCAGGTGCGAGAACTCACTTCATTTCTAGAAGAAGTTCTTGCCTGCAGACTTCAGCCTAGAAGGGTTTGTCCAAAGGAGCTGTTTTATTTTCCCTTGTGGAAAAGAGAGAGCGCCATTTTCTTGCCTTTGATCAATCCAGAGTGAGGAAGGTGAGCCAGGTAGGTACTGCATATTACAATATCCCTGCCTTTACTATCTTGTCACTTCAGGGGACCTAATTAAGAGCAAATAGGGGTGAAAAGAAAGTCCAAGGCATCTCCATCTGTGAAAGCAAAGGCTGCTTACAGGAAAAATCTCAGCTGAACCAGGAGGGAACCTTCATATTTCCCATTTTACATAGAGGAAGGACAAGCCATAGAGTATAAAGCTTTGCTCCATTACATGAGCAAGTCATCATTTTTCTAGGATTTTACTAAGATACCTCTATACTATTGGAAAGCCACACTTGACCAAGCTGCTCTGCCTTTGTCCAAACCTCCAGGAGACAGACGAAGCCAACCAGTATTTCATATAATCTGTTTCTCTGACAGCATAGCAAACAGCCTCTTAGCAAAGAGGTTTCTCTTTGGAAAGGATCACTGAAAAGTCAGAAAAGCAAATTAAATTAAGAAGCATAAAGCAGAGTGCCATGGCCAGAGGGCAGAAGAATATACTGCTGTTTGCGTGTGATCTAAGAAGTCAAAGGTACTCAGTTTTTCCAGGAACATCTGAATACTTTCATACTTCAAAAAAAAAAAAAAAATCATGGCACAGTCTGTTTAGAGGAAAAAGCAAAACAAAACAAGTGGGGCCGTGAGACATGATGCAATTTGCATCTAAATACCTTTTAGAGATAAGAACGTGTTCAGGAAAGCACAGTATTGCCAGTTCACGAGACTTACTTTCTGGTATCTTTGTGGGAACCAAATGAATTGCAAAACATCTGCAAGGTCCAAAGTGTCAATTATGCCTTTATGTAGGTGGAGGAAATGTCACATGATGGAGGCAGTCATTGGACATGGTCAATTGTAGGGTTTTATCCTTTGCTTAGCCTTAAAGCCTCGCTCAGCAGTCAGGTTAGACAATGGCACTGTCAGAGCAGGAGATGGATCAGTTTGGCCACTCAGAGGAGTTGCTTATCAGCACAGAAAGTGTCCCCAGCCTCGGACAGCGCTGACATTTCGCTTGCAAAGCCTGGCTCAGGGCTGCTTCGAACAAGTAGGCTTCCAGATTTGCACGTCTAGAAACAGCCAAAGGAAAAACAGAGCACAAAGCACAGATATCAGCTAGGATTTGCAAAAGTAATCATGCAAATGAAGTAGTTTTCCAAAGTTTCCCTTAGACCAGATCTGTGCTTCTTAGTCAGATTTCTTCTCCACAATTTGTTTTAAAAAATGCCAACTTTGCAGAAGCATCTTACAGGAAAATATAAAAGGAGGTTGTGCATCATTCAAGGACCGTAGGAGCTGCCAAATGAGAAGAATGGTTTTGAAAGGCCCATATGTGTGACTCTGAATGCCAAATATCCTCATTTTAATGGCTTGTGTGTTACAGTTTATATTGAGCACTTCAACAAGTCCCAGTAATACTCTCTCTGGATTTGCAAACTTGCACTGCTTCTCCAGGAAACTTTTAAATCCAGCAAGGTTTATAATACACAGTTTGTGTGTGTTTTACTGCAGACAACGTCTGCACAAAACAGCATCTACAGTCTGTAAAATAGCACAGAAATGCCACTGGCACCATTTCCAGCTGCGCTCCAGGCTGGGCTCCGATCTCTAGTCCACACCATGGTTAATCACTCTCTAGTCCATGCTATCCATGTGCCAGGGGACATGTTTAGGTCCTTCAAAGCCCACACAGACGCTGTCAGAACCCGTGTGCAACAGTTACCTGCAAGAGGGGGTCTGTAGGGGACATTCTTGTGGCAGTTAATGGAGGACATTTCTGCAGAGAATCCTGCAAAATGGGACAGTTTCTCCAAAGTCTGGTTTCTAGTGGTGGAAAGAAAATCAACAGCCTGAATTGCATCAGTCTTGTCAACTCCACAGCTGCAACCATCATCCTCTTACTCTTTAATTACACATTGTCACATGCAGATTATTGGCATCAGCTCCCCTCCCATCGTGGAAGCTTTGGATTGAGCTTATAAACATTATTTTTAATTATTATATTATTGCATCACTATGGATGCTTTTTGTAAAGTCTGCGTGACTGGGCAAACGTGTCTGGCTTGACTCTGAGTGCGTGTCCCACCATTTGGGATGTGGGATGCCATTTGCAAGATATGAGCCAGGCTGGATAAGAAAATGAGCAGCAGATGGGGGAAGGAGGAGGCAGGGAGAAGAAATGTTTGGTAAGTAGTAACTAACCCTTTATGACACGTGTGTTTACGCTGCCGGACTATGGTGTTGTTGGTGCTATAACACCACCATGTAACCTACAGGGGAAAAACAAGAGCCCGAATTATGTAACCTGTAAAAACCCAGTTTAAGGTCAAGGGAGGATTCTGGGCCAAGGGATTCTAGATCTGTGTGATCCAGGCAAGGAGATAAATGAGTAGAAAGGGAGACATACAGAACAAGTGTTTTCTATTGCTTTAGAAAGCATGCAGCCAAAACTGGAAATCAAACATCAAGAATTAAATCTGCTCTGAATTTTAAAAGCCTTCACACTGTTTTAACCTGGATTTTTGTATTTAGCGTAGCTATGTCTACCAGTGCAGTGTGGGACAAAGTTTGGGAGAGATTTTACCTGCAGGAGGAGTTCAGCCACCTGCTGAACTCCCAATCTCTGCATCTTCCTGCCCTCGGCTTGCAGAAGCTGTTCAGTGCTTGTTCTGCCTAAAGTACTGGTCAAAAGCCTGGCTTAAATCAATATCCCCAAGAGGAGAAGGATGGTTTTGTTCTGGTTGTGGCGAGTTGTCAGTAACTACACAAGTTTTGACAAGGTGACCCATACACCTAAAGAAGTAAAAAAACTGACAAAGGGATGGAATTTGCTCTGCTGGGGAAGAGTAAGTTAGTAATCAAACTGACAGCATTTATTTAAGGTTTGTTGGACTAGCCTACCAAGACAGGTATTCCAGGAAAGGGTGGAGTTCATATCACAGTTCCAGGAAAGGAAAGGATTTTTATGAAGGGAGCAGACACAGATCATTTGCACCATGAGATAAACCCACTGGGCAGGTCTGAAGTGCATCACGGTTTGGGATGGGTTACAGCAACATGAGTTTGGCTTCCTTTTGAAAGGGAGCATGAGAGAAGACAGCTATACAAGACTGTTCTAGCGGCAAAATTACTTGAAGGGATGATTCCTGGAAACTGTTTTTAGTTTGAAATGTATGGCAACAATTTCTCTGTGCCAATCGAGGGTGTGTAACTAACATCTCTGCTAAACATTTAATACAGTATAAAACATTTAATACAGTATAAAATCCAGCATCTGATGGTGAATGGATCAGGCTCCAGCCTTCAAAACCTCTCTAAAGGAAAACAGTAATTGCCAGGAGGGGTCAGATTTTTGTCCATCATCTCTGTGGGAGAAAGTGGTTTATATCTTGGGAGGGGCAGGGGGGAAATCATACGAAACCATAAAATTTCCAACTACAGAAAGCTAGCTGTTAGAATTTCTTATTTCTGTATTGGTTAATGTCCTTTCACATGTTCAGAAGAATTATCTAGCAACTGAACTGAACTCAACATAGAAGTGTCCAGTCCCTCCTCTTCTAAGCTCTTGTCATCAGGAAAAGAGCACAAGAAAATGTTTTATGGACTAATACTGTTTTCGGTTCTTGAGAGGTTGACAAGTAAGCAACTGATAAGAGGTAGATTCCTTCAAAGCCAGTTGTGCATGGAAAAATGCAGATTTATCAGGAGAGAAATTTGTATTTCTTCAAAACTTTATGCAGCAGGGTCAGTGACTGCATCATTCTTGTCCTCCACAAAGGGTGAGGTGGATGCCAATGGCTCCTCTCAACAGCTCTTTTTTGGCCTGAAAAGATTCCACTTCACATACTTTACAAATCCAAATATGAGTCATGGACTTTTTGTCACACTCTTATCTCGAACATAGGCAAAAAGTGTTGGCATTTACCAAGCATGCTGGGAAAACACCAGATGGGAACTATCCAGCTGGTAGTTTCCTATGGACTTGGGAATATTGGTGGCACTTCCAGCTTTACCCTGCCTTAAAGGTTAGGATAGAAAGTTAGGAACTACAAACAAGTTTGTATTGCAAAACAATGACTGTTTTTCCTTCTGCTCCTCTGGCAGATTCACTGCTCACAGGTCACATAAGAAGGCAGTTTTTGCCCTCATCAAAAAGAGGATTCATTGAGATTGCATAAACGCACTGTTCCTTCAGGCCTGACTACCTCCTGCTGGAGCTGGTGAAAATACTGTTAGGGGATGCAGTGGGAGCTGAGCCAGGCTTAGCACTCTCCTGGTTACACAGGCCATAGGATGAAGGTGGATGTCTCCCAGGAAACCAGCCTGCCACAGCAATTTGCTGCTAGATATCACACTGTGGCTTGAAATGAATGGTATTTAGGCTATGAACAGGGAAGACAGTGGCCTAAAACAGCAGCTTTGCCATTACTTCACCATTGATGACCTGGTGATTTGTTTTCTGAGTTGCAGCTTCTGAACACAAAGTTTTTGTTCAGAACCCAAAAGTTTTGGGGTTTCTTTGTTACAAAAAGGAGCTTTTTAGCTCTTTATTTGGGGGAAGGGCGGGGAGGGGAGTGGGGTGCTGGGAAGTGTGATCAGATTGCAAAGCATCCTGGAAGTGGATAAAACCTGGTTTGTATGCACCTGGCAAATAATTGATTTCAGCTTGCAGCCTCTGAGCGCTGCTGTGCCCTCTGCCAGATCCATGGTGTTCACAGGTGTGGGGCAGCCAAGCAGGAACACCCCCATGAAAAATTCAGAACCCAACTGGCTCTTCGCTACCCTTGTTACCTAATTCCCTTGGCAGAGAGCCTTGGAAAAGACCATGTCCTGGGTGGGTAGTGCTACCAGTATGTTCTCAAGGAGGATGGAGGGGCACCTCTCCAGGGGTGATGTTTTGATCTTTCTGTGTTTTTCTATAGAGGAGTCAACAAAATGCTGCATCATCTCCTTTCTCTGTTAAACACAAGTAAGGAAAGCTTAGGATAGTGGGGTTTTTCTGTTTTGGTTGGTTTTTTGGTTTGGTGGGTTGGGTTTTTTTGCGGTATGTTTTAGAGTTGTTAGCTAAGTAGGGTTGCCTCTAGTAGAGAAACCTCCTCTATGCTGTTTATCAGGAGAAGATCAAGAGCAGAAAACATGCACTGAGCTGCCAAAAATGCCCCATCATCCGTGATGTTACCCTCAGGTACACAGCTAGGGTTTAACCAGGTATAGGGGAGCCATGCAATGTCCCATTTGGCAGGTGTATAAATGCTACTGATGGAGAATAATTTCAGCTCTTGAGGTCTCAGCAGTTGCTCAGCTCAGGGTCCTCTAGGAAGGAGCCAAGGCAGATCAGACTGGGCCAGGTTTTTAGCATATCCTTCTTCACACTGCAATGTCTTGATCCCAAATCTATCCTGTGTGCTCCTTCTCCACCTCAGGACTTCCCACTTACACTGGGAATACTCCCTCTCTCACAGATCCATTCACTGCAGTTTCATTTGCTTAGCTTTCCTCCTTTTCCATACCCAACTGCACAAAAATATGAAAGGGCAGCTTTCCCATACCTAATCAGCAATGTACGGTCCATGTGTTACGATGAATCCAGCCTGAACCCTCCTGAAGATGGATTCTGGCAAGAACAAAGCACCAGCCAGCCCAAACTACGGGCCAGTTGAGATCTCCACCATGAGGAAACAATATTTTCCAAGTACAGTCACAGTCTTGCTCTTTAGTTCTTCACTATTTTGATTAAACCTTTTTTTTTCTCTTTACACTCTAAGTGTTGGCTTCACTAGTCGTCCTATATTTTTTGGGACCTCTAATGTGTTTATTCAAACAGCATTTGTTAAGATTTGAGCCTTATCTCCTCTGTTGGAATACTACTCCTGTCCCTTTTTTGTCCACTTCTCACTCTGGAATTCTGTATGCTTTGTTACCTCTTCTTTTTACTAAATACTCCTCTTAAAAACATGGCATTTGATTTTGCATAATGGTAGATTTTGCTCCTGGAACAACTCTGCCACCTTTCTTTGGCCAAATTACACATGCATCAGTTATTAATGAAACATAATCTAACATGACACTTGGAGTTTTTAAAATCTATCGAAAAATCAGCATTTAAGTACTTTAATTTTGCTATCACTCACCTGGCTACTGTGAAAAAGCATTACCCTCATTTTAAATCACTTCAGGTGCTTTTGTGCAATAAAATTAAAACTGCACGTACTTGTCTTAAAAATCATCAGGATTACTCATTATATTCTCTGTGTTATCACTAGAGATTTAAATGTGCCCTGTGCTCTGTGGCCAATTAAAACACTTGCTCTGTGATCTCTATTCTAATTGCAGCAGTCAGACTGGAGTCTGGGATGTGAGGAGTTTGGGAAGAATGGAGCAGGTGGGAAGCAGGATGGCAACAAGGGTCAAACTGTTAATTCACACATGAATTACAGGAAAATGTTTCAGTGAAATAGAAATAAAGCTTTAAGAAATCAAACCTTCTAGCCCAACCACATGGATAAACACCAAATGAGTCAGAACTTTATTATTACTTTCATTGGCCTAAAAAGGCAAACAAAACTGTCAAGGTTTTGGAAGTGCACCTGAGGATCTCAGCTGGTAATTTTAAAGTCAATGCAATTTTCTCCCTTTATCTCAAAACCAGGGTATTTCTGAAGTGCTGCATTAGAAAGGTGTCAGATACAAACAGTGACAACCACCTTGTTCGAGAAGTCCAGCTGCTGTGAGAACAGTGCCAGCACAAAGATTTCTATTTTCTCACTCCAGAATGATCAGCTGCCCTTTACACACTCCTTAGCATCTTGCAGGTACGGGTAAAACCTGCTGTGTTAAGCATCACAAGTTGTAACTCACAATTGAAGAAAAAGTGACTTTAGCTCCTGGTGGGTGGCTTTGGACAGGTGTCTCTGTTCCAAATAGATTTGTTATTTGTTGCCCCTTTTCTACCTCTAGCTCTTCCCTTGTAACCAGAGACTGCACGGATTGTTTCCCCAGCCCCATTTAACAAGTCTAGAGTAGCAGCTTCATTTCTTGCTCAAGGTTAAGGTCTTCACAACAGGAGCAGAAGTGGGACTCCTCACACACCTCTTTGCCCAGAAACACAGCAGCACGTGAGGAAATGTTGTCAGTGCCTCTGCTTGTCCTCCCCTCACCGCCTTTAGGCTTATCCCCCAAAACTGGGAGGTGAGATTGCAGTGAGACATGGTGCCACCTTACACGTTTGTTACTCTGCTCTCTTTTTCCAGGTGGATGCCCAGCAGTTTTGGGCGGCGTCGTGTCCGTGTGAGTCCACTGCAATGTAGATTTTGGAAAATGGCTCAAACGATCTTTTTTTTTCCTAGAATGCCTGGATGCGGGGGATGCAGGGAGCGCGTCCCCACGGCTCCCATCCTCCTCCACCTTTGGCTGCCACACGGGCCGCTCCAGCCGCAGCCCAGCGGGGGCTGCGCCGGGGATGTTCATCCTTGCCGGGCGCGCTCTGTGTCCCCGTTTGCCGCAGCGGAGCGGCGGGGACCCTGGGGAGGGTCTGTCCCCTCCCGGCGTGCGGGGGCGCGGCGGGGCCAGCAGAGGGAGCGCACACGACGCGGTGCTGTTGCGGCCCCGCTCCCGGCCCCGCTCCCGGCGCGGCTGGGGTTGTTCGAGGAAAATGAAGGCATTTCCCAAACCGCCCCGTCTCGCCCTTTCCCCACGCCGGGCGCAGCCCGCGAGAATGCGATTTTTGCGTCGTTTTACGTTGTAACGTGGTTTGGGCAGCTCCTGCTGCGGGGCTCAACCCGCGCCCTAAGGGTCGTGAGTTTTGGCTTTGTCCTCCAGAGCATCTCTTCTCTAACCACACTATAAAAGCCACAGATACCTTTCTAAGCAGACACCATATCTAGGAATGTCATCCTCAATATGCCATTGATGCTTTAAACGTGACCATCACCTCTGCATCTTCTCTGATTACAAGTGCTGGAGCTTTCACACTCCCACGGGATATGCAGCCCAGAGAGTGACAACTGAGCTCGGTCCCAAACTCTAGTGGCTCTTGATGCAGAATTGGTTGGAATAAGTCTTTTGCATGAAAATGATCAAAATTTTAAAAGAAAACCAGGTCATACAAAGAAAAGAAAACTCTTGAAAAGACTTATTCATAAAAAAAAAAAAAAGGAAAAAAAAAGAAAAAGAAGAAATTTATTTCTGCATCTGCCACTCAGAAAGGACCAGCTGCTTTATAGACAAAATCCACCCAAAAGAGCCTGTGATGTGAGACCCCAGACTCGCAAACCAACGGGGAACTCCTCCACCTGCACAGAAATCCATGGATTTTAGGGGAGTCTGCACTAATCATTTTGCAGTAGACCTGAAGCCAGTCACACAGATGGGCAATGTGACATCGGTTTGTCCATTGCCCTTCATTATATTCTCAGCCCCCCCCTCCCCATGCCCTAGCTAATCTTTATTTTCCATGTACAATGAGGGAAAATGGCTGCTCCAGATGTCTCTAAGCTCCTCTCAAAAGCCATTATCTGACAGGTCTCTCTAGAGGACTGTGCTAACTGTGGGAGTGTTGCTTAGTGGATAATAGTACCTATCCTCTACTTTTATGCTCCTAACAGTGAAAGATCTGGAGCTGTCTAATACATTTTCAAGCAAATCACCAAGACAAGCAATAGCAAGGATGATGGGGAAGGGAAAAAGAGCAAATGTTGGAAGGACCTGGGCATTTTCGAGGAGGATTAAGACTAATCAAGCTTAGATCTGCAGAGCTTTTTCTTCTTCTTTCCTTTCCTGACAAGCCCCAAACATTCCCTGCCCTGTGAACGTTTCTTGCTCTCTACTTTCGTGTTTTTACTGTCTTTTTCTGACCTCTCTAAGACTTGGCGTGCAGCTGCCAAAGTTGCCCTCCATCTAGGCTGTGAGTCTATAGGTTGTTTCACTCCCAAACTCCTCAACTGCACCTTCTAAATTTGGAGGGACTCAAAAGGAGGTAAAAAGAATGGTTTCTGGCTTGCTGAAGTCCCAAGCATTTAGTGAGGTGGCAATCCCTTCTAACACAGTGATTTCTTCTGCCACTTCTCATTTCTGAGTGCAGTCCCATCAGAGAAATATAGATGGGATCCATGTGATGTGAGGGGGAAAGGAAGAAGCTTGTGTTGCTCTTCTCCTGTGTACTCTCACAAACCTGGGGCTCTTTGGGGGCTTACACAAGGCAAGCCTGAAACAGGCTCATCCTGGAGGAGTCTGTGATTGTCAGTACAAGTCCTGCTGCTGTCCCATCCTCTCTTTTATTCCCCTGGTGGGACTGAAGCATTTCGTGCCCTCAGCCAGGAGTCTTTGGTGGTCCCAGCTGCGTCCACTCCATGCTGTGGCTGGGGCCAGCAACACAAGAGGAACTGCAGCAGGGATGGAAACTTGTTCTCCTGAGCTGTATACATATTAATCTCCTGTCCAAATCCACCAGAAAGGCATAAATATGTATGCTGAGATTTCTGTATTAAGGCTGGAGGGTGAAAAAAAAAACATTGAGGCCAAGTCTAATCCATATTATTCTTCAGAGTTTGCCAGTAGACAGGGCTGTCTCAGGACACAAGGTGGGCAGTTACTTAAAGCAAGGGACTGCTTGAGGCAGCAAACCAGGCTGCAGTCTGTTCACCTATTCCAGGGCACCGTGGCTGCTGTGGTCAAGGCTGGGATACAGGAGCAGGCGTCAAGGAGAGCATTGCCCTGCAGAGGTAGGTAGCGCTGTGTGCTTCTGGAATTGTCCCTTTTCCCATCAGGGAGCAGACTGTGCCAGCGTGTTCGTGCAGTGTCCATGGAGCAGCAAAAAGCAGTCTCACTTGCACTGACTAAGATCTTCCAGCTGGCTCTGCCCTAGACTGTTGCTTGACTCAGGTAAGATGATGAAGCACACAAAATCAGATACTGAAATAGCCACAAACACACATGCAGATATAAATAGATGCCACCTATGCAGCAAACACAGGGAAAATAGTCTCCTCTTAGACATATGTTTGGGCACTTCTGCTTTGGCTATTATCCCAACAAATACCTCTGGAGGAAAACCTCTCAGCCTTTCTATCTTTTTACTAGAGAGGACATAGATTTACCTGTGCCTATGCATCTAAATAACACATAAGCCAGATTTACCTTACCCTCTTCTAAAGAACCCGTGACTTAATAAGGTGTAGGAATTTGTCATTCTGTTTGTAATGTCTTCAAGACACACAACTTACTGTAGGCTATAGTATTGGTGCCTTACCTAAGAAATGGGTCTACAGCAGCTCAGGCAGGCTTTTCTTTTCTTGTTGCTGGCACAGGTCTTTTTAGTCCTATTAATATGTGACAAAAATTATGCTCACGGCTGCAGCACTCTGATCCATGTTTGATACCAGGTTTGGAAGTGGTGGTGGCTAGTACATCAGTCACAAGGGTAGCCAGAGGAGCCAAGCCATTGCCTTCAGTTAGGTGGCCCACTTGGCTACAGGTGATGCTACTTTGTTCAATAACCTTTACGATATTTTTTTCTAATCATCGCATGCTTTTTCCTGTCTTTTACAAAACCAAATCCGTATTTTGTGTCTCCCTCAAGAATGAAACTCAACCTTAACCGCTAATAAATTCATTTGGGGGACCACAGAACATTAACACGAAGCAAATAGGAGGCAAAGATGCAAAATTAGCCTGCATGCCACCCGTGTGACGAGGATCTATCCAGCTGTGGAGGGCTCTTATTTTACAGACAGTAGCATCCACTATGCTTAAAAAACACCTCGAGGGCACAGCAGGGATTGTAACATGTTAGAACCCTGTGCTGAATCGAGAGCCAGCCCCAGACCTTGCAAAAAGAGATGGTTACTGCTCACAGTTTCAAGTGCAGCGCAGAAAAGACCTAAGAAAGAGGGGGAAAAAAGCAGGAAAGAGCTTATGCTTGGATGTCTAGGGCCATCTGCCACCGCAGAAGTACAATACTGGATTCTTGAAATGTAAAAATAGATCTCAAAAGAGACATGTTTTAATGAACTGAACACAAAGAAACATGGTCGAAATAAACTGAAAACAGAAGCAAGGTTCAAGGATCTGTTTGTTAAATGAACACCCAAAGCCAGAATATGTTTTTAGTGCTGGAGAATGCTGGCTGTCTGGTTTCTGCTAAAGCCTCCGGTCTCTCTTTGGGATGCATGTGGGAGAAGGAGGGGGTGAATGGCAGCCCTTGTTTGTCCTCTCTTGAGGAATCTAATTATGTATCAATTGATTTCAAAGCCTGGAATAGTAACTCTCTAGAAAACACTCGCTCAGAGACATTGTTCCAATTTTCGCCTGTTCATAATTTATTCACCTCCGGTTTCAATGAGAAGGGTGCTCCCTCATACTGATTCGCTCCCCACAAGTTCCACAGAAAATCACAAGTTTGTGGACTTTTAAAAAAACGAAACCAAACAAAACATGCACACACAGAGCAGCGCTGTGAGGCGAGGGGAAGGCGTCTGGGCAAGCAGGAGGGAACAAAACGCAGCTCCTGCAACGCGGGGCTCACGCACACCACTCTGGTGGGCAGCCCCCGCCAGGCCCAGCTGCGAGCACAGCTCCTGCCCTTTCCCCTCGCTGCCAGCACAACCTGGAATTACCCTGGGGGGCGAGGAGAGCTGTGCATCCCAAAGGAGCATTGCCACTCACAGCACTGCAGTGCCCTGAGCATCGCGGGGGGTGAGGTGCAGGCTGCTGCTGGTCTCCTGATGCTCTGTGTGCAGAAAAACCAAAAATGTTTTGGTAGCCCACCCTGCTGCCCCGCTACCTGCTCAGGCCAACCAGCTCACGGTCATCCTGGGGTTTCCCTCTGCACTGCGGGACCCCGCGAGCCTCCAGCCACCCTGGAGGACCCCATCCCTGGGTACCCCCGGGTCACCCACGGCACACGGTGTGGAGGGTGACCAACCAGGCCCATCGCCCTGTTAGCCCACAGGCCGTGTGTGTGTGTGTGTGTGTGTGTGTGTGTGTGTGTGTGTGTGTGTGTGTGTGTGTGTGTGTGTTTGGAGGGGGGGGTCCCCCGAAACCACAGCTGTTCGCTCGCAGCGGGAGGCACCCGGTGCCCAGTGCCCAGCGCCCCTGCCTTGTGCCCACCCAGGGCAGGACCACGGCCGCCAGCCGGGAAACCCCTCCCCAGGGGCTGGGCCCCCCCAGAACCCCGCAAGGGCAGCGGGTTTGGCGGCTGGAATCCATCCCTCCCCCCTCCCCAAAGCAGCCGAGCCACGAGTCTCCTGTCATTCAGCCTTCTGCCCGGCTGATCACTGTGAAAAGAGCCGCCCCGGTGACAGAAACACATGAATATTGACTGCAAACAAACCCCGGGGGAGCGGCACCTGGGGGGCTGCGAGCGCCGGTCCCCCCGCAGCCCGCGGGGAGCGCGCTCACCTGCAGCGGGGCGCGGGCACACGCGCGGCCCGGCACACGCGTGCACGGGCAGCCACGCATGCACGGCCACGCATGCACAGCCATGCATGCTCACACACAGGCACGTCCCGCCCTGCACAAGCCCCTGCGCCCGCATCCAGCCATNAAAAAAAAAAATTGCTTTAGAAATCTACTTTGGAACAACTCTGCACCCCCTTCCCCTCGAATTAAATAAACAGCATCTGGAAGTTGATATATCACCAAATACCCCCCTCTTTTTTTTTTAAATTTCTTCCCTATTGTTTAGGATTAGGGCTATAAATAACGTGTCGGGTGTGTT
>VYXC01011199.1:1184810-1201101 GCA_013397175.1 Platysteira castanea | reverse complement strand
TTTTCTTTTTTTTTGCTGGCCATGTGGAGTCTTTTTCCATTCATTAGTGAGCCGCTTTTTTCATGGACACAATAAGACAAAGGAATAAATCAGTCAACAAACTTGGGATACAGTTTTGGCAATACCAGGCCATCTATGCTCTGTATATTGCTTAACTGTATAAATCTTTCACCAGAATACAAATGAGGCCTGTTCCCTCAGTCTTGGGGTCAGGCAAAGAGAGGGATCAGGCCAGATCCTGCAGATTTGATGGCTCCCACCAACCATGGCGGGTGTTGAGCAGTTTCCCTCATTACAGCCGTTCAGCATTCCCACTGCTGAGGAATCGCTTTGAGATAATTCTTCTGTTTCCTTTCTCCTCTTACAGAGTTAAAGCAACATCCCCAGGACAATGGCTCCCTGAGGACTGTGTCTCCATGAAGGGTTGTTATGTGCCTCCTTGTCTGAATGTCTGCCTGCCTTGCTGTTTTTGGTGAGGTGGCCTGTCAGTGCTCTTCCAAAGAGAGGAAGGGTTATCTCTGCTGCTTCTCGGGTGGGGAGATGAGGTATGTTCATAATTATTCACCTCGCACCTCATGTCCCTCCTGGCACCCCCAGCACACAGAAGTGCTGTTTCTCTTTGCAAGGAGAAATTAATGTTTTGCTGGCAGCAAGAGGCAGTGATTCCCTCCCTGGCATTCCCAGCCAGCTGTCATGCTTGCCATGGGTATGGATGCATCCCCACAACGGCAAGGATTTGAGACTGATCGATGCTGGAGCAGGATTTGCTTCATCCCACTGATTTCTTGTGTAGCTGGAGAGACCGACCGGTTCAAACTCCTGGAGAATTGAGGCCTGAGATATGCCCTTCATTTCTGAGCAATACATTTGCATTTTCATCCCTCTTCAAGTCTCTTTTGAGGCTGTAAAACTTGTTTTGACCCTCTGCAGACTCCCACCCAGGGTACCTCATGTTCCTCCAGATCATATCAAGCTTCCCCTGTGAAAAAATACAAGGTCAGAGAAGGATTTGAGATTTATTTCCCTCTGGTTTATCATTTTCCAACCAACATTTTCAACTTCTGGTACTGATGTGGGTGGATTTCCCTTCCCTATGCATGTTCTAGCCTCGCTTCCCATTCCATTAATTAAAAAAAAAAAAAAAAATCTGCCCAGGTAACATAAATAGTGAGCCTTTATGATTTTTTAAAAGATGTTCTCAGGTTTCCTGCTCTATTTTTTTCAGAGATCACTAGATAAATAGGTCTCAGGAAAGATATACCAGGAAAGGCAACTGTAAATACTCCAAAATTTCTGAGAATAAGTGTCAAGGCTTAATGCATAGCTAATGGACTAATCTGCAATTTTACCACAAGATATTTATCTCCTTGCTCGTTTTCATGGTAGTCTCCCTGAAATGTTTGTCTGTTCAAAGGTTATTTATCCTACCCAAGAAAATTCATTTCCTCTTCATAACCTGTTCCTCCCCAGTTTTAAAATTAATTTTGTTTTTCAAAGATGGCTTGTCTGTGACTGAGAGCTACCCATGGTGTAGTCTATAATTGAGCCAGATGGAGCCTTTAGATAAAAGTGCAGTGCCAGCTTATGCCACCTGTCATTAGTGGTGCATTATCACTATAGGTATAAATGAGCTGGCCCCGAGCTGCATGGCTGCAAACTTGATGTCCAGCAGAGCATAGCTGGGAACAGGGTTCATCTCCACCATACTTAGGCTCCTGCAGACATTTTCAGTCAGACTTCTCACTCAGGGGAGGAGGAGAATCTGCCTTGTGTTGATCACACTGGCTGTATTTCCATCAGTGCTCCTGCTGCCACATTTAGCCCTTAGACCAATTGATTCATGGGGCAAGGTTCTAAAAATCAGGTGCTGAAAGTCAGGGAAGTGCAAGTTCCTGTGCAGAAGACCTTTCAAGAGGACACTGAGATGGTTTGAGGCTTCCAGCATCTTGGGCAGGTTTGGAGAATACAGCTCATCCCTGCATCCTTGGGGCCAGGGCAGCACGGACATGACCTGGCTCATGGCTTGCAAAGATGACTTAAAACTGCCACCCTCTTGCCTTTGTCCTGTGTGGGTCAAAGTGCTGGCATGGGGAGAGAAATTATCCTGCCCAAGGAGGCTACTGCTAGAAGAGGATCAGCAAGTTGGGCCCAGGGCACTTTCTTACTTGCAGCCTGCTTGGGGATGCTAAGGAGCAGGCTTGGGTGCTGAGCCATCCAGGGGTGTACAGGAACTGATGATCAGAGCTTGTTCTCCATGGACACCTCCACACCAGGCACCAAGTTTAGCTTCTTGCTTTTTAGAGCCTTTTGCCCCAGAGGCTGGAAATTAAACTCTGTGGTTTTTTACTCCACTTCCCTTGTGAATGCCAGTGAAAAGAAGCCAAATCCAAGGGAGAGCATGTGGCTGGCTAGCTGTCTGCACTGCATGCCCTGGCAGGATGAGACTCCTATCTGGTGGAGAGTGGCTGCATCTGCAAGTCATTGCTTCCCTGGTCGCCTTGCTGGGATCTGTTTTCAGTTGCTGCTGAGACAAACTCACCAGTCCAAAGAGTGACACTCTTCAAGGCAGCAAGGCTTCCTGTAAGCACTGTTTTACATTGCATTTGCATGAGTCGCTCTTTTGGTTGTCTCGAAACCTCCATAAACAGGGTTCTGTCATTAATTTTACTCTTCTATTCAATGGTAATTTTGTACGTTGTGCCTATCCAGCACAAGCCAGGGAGTGATGATGTTGGTACTGTGCTGAAGGACATTGAAAGTGCAGGCAAATCCATTGTTTTGCTCTGAGATGAACCAAATGTTGAGCACTGATTCTTTACTAAGTTGGGATACATTCTGGGTTCTTCCTCAGTAACAAATACAAATTCTGTCATCTTGCAAGTTGGATCTGCTTGAGTGCTGGTATTGCTGTAGGAAAGACATTTTTAAAGGTGCTTTTTTCAGTCATGCTCTGAGTTCATGAAGGGTTTTTTCTGTGCAATCTCCAGTGATATGGTACCCAACCCTGGTGAGAGATTTAACCTTTGGACTTCTCCCTCCTGTGCCAGGAGGTAGAGCCTGGCAGCCTTCAGCAAATCCCAGGGCTCAGTGGTGATATGTTGAACAGAAAGGTGTGCCCAGAGATCTTAGAGTTCACTCTCCCTAGGCTTGGTTGGAATCCTGGAGCTCTGACAACCACTCCAGACCCAAGCCAGCAGACATCTGTGTGTCTCTGCGTTGATGTGTCTGTGTCAGCCTTCATGGCGAGTCACAGCTCTGTTTCTGAGCAGAGGTGTTACTAAAATAGAGGGACTGGATGACATGGTCAAGCTACAGCACAAGAAATTCAGATTGGGCAGTAGGAAAAACTTCTTTCCCAGATACTTAGAGAAGGGGGAAATCTCTTTTCTTTGAGATTTGCAAAGCTTGCCTAGAAAAAGCCACAGTTGAACCGATGTGTTCAAGCAGCAGGGTGGATGAGATCTCCAGTTCCCTTCCTTCCAGAAGTCCTATAATTCTACAAAGTCAGAGCATTGGACTTTGCCTTTTTTTATCTTGAAAACAAAGATAATCCTCAACCAGACTTCCAGGCTTCAACGAGTAAGAAAACAAACAAATTACCCCCCCAAGCAAGTAAGCAAGCAGACAAACAAATAAAACCCTAAGTAAACAAGCAAGCAAGTAACAAAACTCCCAAAGGCGAAATGAATCTTATTTATTTCATTCCCCAGCTGGCAGTCAGCCTCATGATTTGTGTGGATTTAATACTTTTTTTTAAAAATGTTTTTGACCTTGGCTGGTAATCTGTAGTCTGAGTGGAGTCACATGTGAATATTTGCTAGCTCAGAATTCCTATAAATTTGCAGCACCTGACAAAGGAGGGGAAATGGCTCAGGTAAAGGTGTTGGTGAGAGGGGCTCTAACTGCATGCAAGACTTAGGTTTGTTCCAGGATCTGTATAAACCTGCTGGACTTGGAAATAGCTGTTCTGCTGTAAGCTTCACTTGCAACCTCCAAAAATAAAAGCAAAATGCCTTTCATGAAGAATTAAAACAGTCATCTCTCCTGAGCCACCAGGGGCAATAAAAGTGAAGGAAGTGAAAGAGTTAAAAGTTGAAGAGCTTATCACGTGCTCTTGTTTGGGGCAATGTTCACTTTCACTTCGCTGGGACACTCCAGCTGATCTTTGTTGTGATGGCACTTGAGGCAGTGAGCCCTCCTGGGACAAGGCTGAAGAACCAGATCAGTGATTTAATGCGTGGTTACTTTTGATCCTGCCCAGCAAGTAAGCAAAGAGAAGAGGAAAAAAGAAAGAAAGAAACATTAAATCCGTGGCATGCTGGGTCAGCACCTTTCACACTGTAAGCTTTGAACTGTGCACACAACTTCTGCGCCTTATCTACGCTTCACATTCGCAGCTAGGAACTGCCTTCGTGTCATATTCCAGCCCGTCCTGCAACAAATCATTCTGTGAGCACTATGAATGCAAAAACCAGCTCTGGAGGTGAGGAAGAAGCCTCAGGAATGAGAAATGAGACCCTGGGGGAGAGTGGCCACTTGGGAGAGGCCAAGAGGGGACAAGTGATCCGTGTTGCCTACGTGATTGCAGCGCTAGACCTGACCTTTCTCTTCATGCAGATGGGAGTCATGCCTGTGAGTATGGGTTCTCTTGCTTCACAGCACATTTCCTTCAATGCCAGGCTCTGAAGTTTTCCAGCAAAGTCAGAAGATAGCTTCTAGCAGGAAAGAGGAATGGTATTGTTGAAACTGAAAGGAATACTTGGTATCCTTACCGAGCAGGCAGGCTGTGTCTTTTCCCAGGATATACCCAGGCCATAAAAGCTGCTTTATTACATGTACTGCAGTAGCACCTAGAGCCCTTTCCTGGCCTGAGGGCTCTGGGTGAAGCTGATGCATTTTGTGTCTTCTTGCTTGGACTGTGAGAGTGACCCAACCAGCGGCTATCAGGAAGCAGAGGTTTCAGCTCAAAGGTGGTTTTTCCTGAGTGTGTAATTAACCAGCTCAGCGGGACTCATTGCTTCTCACTTACTGGACTCTTCTGTCTGATTTTATAGAATCAGTGAGGACTTGTGGTTGGAAAAGACCCTTAAGATCATTGAGTCCAATCAGAAACCTAACACTGCCAAGTCCACCAACCAAACCATGTCCCTGATTGCCACATCTACATATTTTATGATTCCTCCAGTGATGGTGATTCCACCACTTCCCTGGGCAGGCTGTTCTAGTGCTTGACAATCCTCTCAGTGCAGAAACGTTTTGCAATATCCAATCTAAACCATCCCACAAGCCACAACTTGAGGTCATTTCCTCTTGTCCTCTTGCCCGTTACTTGTGAGAAGAGACTGACCTCACCTGGCTACAAATCCCTTTCAGGCAGTTATAGAGAGAGACAAGGTCTCCCTGCACCTCCAGGCTAAACAAAAACGTGACACAACAAAAACATGAATTAGAAATAGCTGTCCCTTGAGTATAAAGTATTTAAATAAAAAACTCCAAAGTATTGTGGCTCTTCAAGGTGTTCATCTGTGGTTTTTGCAGCCTCAGGTTGTAGGTGTACCATCCAGTAAAGGCAGTGTTTGCTCATCATGTACTTGCATTGATTCTGGCTTGCTTGATTAAACAACAGCTCCAAGACTTTTCCATAATCATCTCCCAGAGGATGCTTGGGCTGCTTCAGGTGCAGGGTCTGGAGGCAGGAAGGCACATAAAACTTCCCTCATGCCCCTTAGCAGTTGACAAGTATGTTCAGCTGTGTTGAACTGCAAAGGTAAATGGTGCTACAGACTTGTCACCTGGTGCAATATTGATGGTTTTGATCTCATCCCCCTGTCC
Source organism: Platysteira castanea (assembly GCA_013397175.1). Taxonomy (NCBI): domain Eukaryota; kingdom Metazoa; phylum Chordata; class Aves; order Passeriformes; genus Platysteira; species Platysteira castanea. Next base: position 1,195,269 of record VYXC01011199.1, on the reverse strand, counting down.
TTCAGGGTGTGGGACAGAGACATTTGGTGTTTGTTAAGCAACCGGTGTCTGGCCCAATGAAGATTTCCTCCATAGGGGTGGGGAACTGAAGGAAGTGGTTGTTTGGAGCTGTGATCCTCTCCACACAGACATTAAGATGTTCATTCATAAATATAGCATGTTTCTTTTCCATTTATTTGTTGGTTTGGGGGTTTTTTTTTGTTTTCAGTACTTGGCAAAGAGCCTAGGTTTGGATTCAGTGGGGTTTGGCTATCTCCAGACAATCTTTGGTGTCCTCCAGCTCCTGGGAGGTTACATTTTTGGAAGGTAAGTGAGAATGATCCTCATGACCCTTTACATAGCTGAAAAAGGCCAGACTTTTAAAACTTTCATAAAAATCATTTAGTTCAGGTTTGTGGTCCTGTTGAAATGTTTGAGGATTTCATAATGAGCAAGGGAAAAATGAATGCTATTATTAGAAATACTGCAGCATAGAAGCAGCCTTTATATTAACTTAGCTACGTTTTAATGACACACATTTAGCTGTAACAATATCCTGGGAATGTGCTTAAACCTAACCGCTTGATCCTGCAAATATTTTATAGCCATGTGTAACCTTAGAAATGTCTTGTGACTGGGAAACAAAAAAAAGGAGGGTATTTATTGATGTTAAGTAGAGCTGTCAATGAAAATAATTGAAGGTTGTGTAATTTCTTCATCTGAATCTGCATCTGTGTTGAATACAAATTTAGACTTGCATGGACCTTAAAGAACTTCTAAGAATCTTCTAAGAATATCTATAAACTCAGCTATCAAAATAAGAAGAGAGTGGAAAAGACTTGGGTTTTCTGCCTTTTTACCCCATGGAACAGACTTTCCTGTTCCTAATGAAATGTAAATAGCCCTAAAAAATTTGAGTGGTGGGAGAACACATCCCCAAAGACCAGGAAAAATAAAACCCTGAAAAAGGTGTGTAATTCAGTGACAGAAAACTGAAGTGAGACTGAACAAATCTAATGTCTCTTCTTGATCTTGCTACTGATCAACAAATTATTAAATGGATAGGGAGCTGGTGTGTGCTTCAGTTTTCCTGCATGGAATTTACTTTTCTGGCTGATGTGGATTGGGAGCTCCACAGGATCCTCTGGTACAGGATCCTCCACACCCTCTGGTGGGGGGTGGCACTTTGAGCATCTGATCTCAGCCCTTGGACAAATTTTTAAAAAAATAACAGCAACATTTAATTCTGCAGTACTGCTTGGAAGAAAATGTGTTCCTAAATACGGAGATCATGCAAAGGGCCCACTTTTAATGCTTTTTCTATTAATACACAAACCTAGAGTAGTATTTCTGTCCTGGGTCTGGTGCCACCTGAAATCTGGGTCTCCTCCATGCGTCATTCACTAATAACCAGAATCACTGCTGAAGGGAAGGGAAATGGCAAACCAGAATCTGTCTGAGACTGAAGGTGTCTATTGCCAGATTGAAGCCAAAATTTGCAGTGTAGGTTTGAGATAAAAAGGATTTTTCTAGACATGAAAATACTTTGATGTCAGTGTAAGGGTAGATTAAATAGAAAATAGGAAGAAAGGGGAATAAGAGAGAATGTGTTGCTTAGCTCAATCTTGCTCGATGCTCCTAAACAGACATGAAAAGATAAAGCACTGTCTTTACTTTTAAGTAACAAAAGAAAAAAAATCCCAACACCAACAGTGTAACGATTTGTGGTCTTTAGGTTACAAACAGCAAATGTAAACTTCCCTGGCTTACGTATAAACAGCAAAGTTTTGACCTGTACCTCTCCCTCAACACAAAACCTTTTAATTACTTAAGCTTAGCTCTGTTTGTAGAGCAGCCATGGCATTTTTAGGGGGTTGTTCCTCTTAGTGTAAGCACAACTAATTGCTATGCAAGGTAATGTTCCTCTGCTAGCTGTAATATGCAGCTTCAATAAGGTGAAGGAAGGAGGAATTGGAATGCGAAACTCTATCTAAGGCCTGGTTTATGGTCATCTTAGCCCCTGTTGCTCAGGACCCTTTCTGTGGCACTCTCAGACTTTGTCCAGCTTAAGCTTTTTAAGCATCTTGGGAGTTGTATTACAGCAAAGAGTTGGAGCTGGGTCAAAACCTGATACAGCTGGGTTTTTTGCTTCTTTGTGTTGTGGGGCTTGGGGGGTTTGTGGTTGTTTGTTAGTGTGTTTAGTTGTGGTGCTGTTTCTTCCCCTTAAATAGAAGCAAAATTGATTTACTATTGTGAAGTCTTTGGGGGTTTTTCAAAACCTAAATAGAAAACTGACAACCTTGTGCCATTTCTATACCAGGTTTGCAGATCAGTTTGGTGCCCGAGCAGCCTTAATTCTCTCTTGTGCATCTGGAAGTGTCTTCTTCCTGCTTATGTCCCTCTCCACCAGCATCCCCCTCCTCTTCCTCTCCAGGCTGCCAGGAGTGTTCATGCATGGGATACCAGGTAAGGTCAGTCAGGGATGAGCTTTCCAAATTGTTTTTGTTGCCTGAGTCACCTCTTGTTGCTCATTTTACTGGAGGTCAACAGGTTCAGCAGCATGAGGGAAGGCAGGAGGAACATGTAATGGTCCTCAGGGATGAAATGGTGGGAACACGAAGCAGCAGGTGTACTGACTATGGAAAGCAGTGATTAGTAGTTCAGAGTTCCAGGCCCATCTTCCTGCATAATCTTCAGGAAATTGTTTGGCCTTGACCATCCAGACATGGGTGAAAGTCACTTGCTGACAGCAGTGTTATTCCAGACTTCCCAGCTGCCTTCAGGAAAGCTTTTTCTCCAGGAAAGCTTTTCCCTTTCTCCTGCTAAAATGAGCATACTGGTAAAAGGTAAACATTATTACAAAAATACCTTCTATTACCCACCAAACTGTTCTGTTTTGGCTGGTGTTTCCTATATTTTTCGTGTAAAAGACATAAACTTCAGCTACTAGAAGTTCATGTAACTCGTGCAAGAGGACTCAAGTTGATAATGCTTCTTGCCACTTGTGAAATGGTTTATTTGAGTGGTTTGAATGGTTCTGTTTCTCATGACAGATGGGCTGAACCAATTCCACTCAGTGATGTGCATGAGCATTTGCCCTGGGATTGAAAGGACCATTTTGTGGCAGGGACTCTTTTCGTGGCCTAAAGATCTGTATATAATCATTTGGGTTGGAAAAGACCTTTAAGATCATCAAGTCCAAGAAAAATCTGGTCTCTGTAATTCTCCCCCAAACCACTAACAGGTATTTCTTCAAGGGGGATTCTGTCTCCACATTAAATTGATGGAGTGTCCCAATGTAGCTGACAACAATCTTGTTACTTAGGTCAATTCTTCATGTTCTTGCTTGGTGCTCCTAAACAGACATGACAAGATAAAGCACTGTCCTGATCTCTGCTGATCAGGCTGTTGTGTTGAAAAGTGATGGGCTGTGGGGCCCCTAGAGGGGAGAGACAGTGCTTCTTTGGAGGCTCTCTTCCATGCAGAGTATGAAAATTACAAGCTGGGGAAACTGCCTCTAACCAGAAACCGGCTCAGAAAAGTTTTAGTTGGGAAGAAAAAAAAACCCAAAACAAAAAAAAAGCTCTTAATGGCTTAGCAATAAAACCATGGGAACTGCTGTAGCATCTGCTCAGACCCTGTGGCGAGTTTCTTTTAAGGGATATTTTTTTCCCCCCTGCAGGTGCTCAGAAGGTTATTACAGATATGACTACTCCTTCCCAACGTGCTGGTGCTCTGGGGAAGCTGGGCCTTTGCTTTGGAGTGGGCATCATTGCTGGTTCTGCCCTGGGAGGTGTTCTCTCCACCAAACTCGGGTGAGTGGCCCACTTGTTTGGTATTGATTTTGTTGCAACCATTGAGGGAGCTGCTAAGGGATATTTTGCTGTCCTACAGCTTTTGATGGTATCTTAACTCCTGGTGGCAGTAGAGGACCATAGCAGAACTCAAAACTTTGCTTTCCATGCTGCTACAAATAATGCTCCCACTGTTTTCAAGGAGATCTTGTTGAAAATCTCACCCTCTCCTACTTAAATATATTTTAAAACAAGCTGAATTGAGAAGTGGATTCTGTCTTTCTCCTGATTGTCTTGTCTTTGGAGCTGAGTGTGCTGAAAAGCAGCACACAGGGCATAGTCTGCTTTTAAGAAATGACATCGTACAACTGAGAAATGGGAATTGGGACCTCTGTGAAACTTGTGGAGAAAATGGTGTCCTTGGGGGATGCTCAGTATAGGGCAAGACCTTGGGAAAGGGGAAGGCAAGCTTGGGACAGTGATGGAAAAGAGTGAGAAGGTTTAACCCTGTCACAGCAAGATGCAGCACACACCTGACAATTCCATGTTTACTTTCCACACCTGGCACCATCAGAGCAGGCTGCCACCTTCTCTTATAATGTGCAATAGGAAAGAAATGCCTAAAGGATATGGTGTGTCTGAGAATTTTGCAGGCAGTGAAGTGCGTGTGGCTGTAATCTCCTTGGAGGATTCCCCAGCATTGCTCTGGTGGGGGGAAAAAAAATCCCTTGTGAACTTTCAAGTGTTTGTTTTGCTCTACTTCTTTTTATTATGGATACTTGCTTCTGCAGATTCAGGTTAAAATAACTCTACAGCATAGGATAGAGGGTAAAAATCCCTCTCATCCTTGTCCTAGTGCCATAAGCTCTGTGGACTGTGTATGGTGATACATCTCCTGGGTGTTTTGCACAGGACACGCTGAATTATGATGTGGGGTGTCATGTGTTGCTCTCTAAACCCTGTTGTGCATCCACATGCATTCAGGTGCTGCAGTGATGCTATTTTGTGTGTGAAACCCCTTCATAGGTTAATTGAGTAGAACACTTCAACCTTGCAGCCTTAGGGAACAGCCCTGAGACCTGTTGGCTGCTGTACCTTGGCAGTGTTGGCCAAGTGACACAAGGCTGGCCAGGAGGATTCATTCTGTAGTTATTACATGGTTACACAAAATTAAAATTGGAGGCATACATAATATTAACTGATCAGCATGTAAACGCATTTCTAGACATTGCTGGCTGAGTGCAGGTTTTAATAAGTATTAATTTTAATCAAATCCAGTGTTAGTATCCCTTTTTGTGTTAACTGGAAGTAAAGGTTACCTCAGTTCTCAGCTTTGGTTATATGCCCCTATTTAAACATCACCATAGAAGCAGCATTGTTATCTAGCAAAAATTTATGGGGTTTCACTTTCCAACGTGTGCGTCAGTCACAGGTTTATAGAAAACCAGCACAGGGAGGGAATCTCCTGTTTCATTTAATTAGTCAGAGACACTGACTTGAAGGCAGTCTGGCTTTTGGGTGTTAGGGCTTGGTGCTGTCAGACAACAGGAGGCTTCCAGACTCCTCACCCACTTTGAAAGCTTCTGGACCATAAACTTTGTGTCTGCAGCATAAGGCTGAGAAGAGCGAGCCTTGTCGGTAATTATGGGAAAGTAAGGCGGCTGCCCGTGGGAGACGACCTGGCTCGTCGCTTTCCGTGCAGGAGTTGTTTCCCGTGCATCCTGCGGAGGGCAGCTTCGGCTCGCTGTTCCTGCCTGGCAGCCCAGCAGCCCGTCCCAGTGGATTTGGGGCTGCTCTTCAGCCCTGTGGCGGGACTGGGGAACGCAGCCGGTCTGCCGGCAGCACCTGTTTTTCTCCGTGAGGATCTGTGCATCCGCTTGGAAGGACGATAGGAATTTCTATGAACAAGGGATGAGCTCCACGGTGCTGGCAGGGCCCGCCTGAGCACCCTGATGCGCAGAGAGGGTTGATACGATTTGATAAACAGCAGCCTCAGGCTGAGAAAGCCCCTCTGGGTGTTTGGTAGCAACCTTTGCTGCAGCCAAACCCCACTGTGCTTAGCTCCCCTGCCAGATGTCAGTGCAAAGATTAGAGGAACAATCCACCGGGCTTTAGTATTCTGGCTGTTACCGGTGGAGAGCAGGAATTCAGCCGGCAGCAGCTCTGTGCCACGGAGCAGCCCCCGGAGCATCGCCATCACCTCCGGCTGCCTCTGCGGCACCGACCTGGAGGGAAAGGAGTGCGTGTTGCATTATGAACACGCCCGAGGCTCCTTGGCCTTCTTGCTGTATCCCTCAGCCTGGCTGTTAATCCTCCCTCCCTGTTTCCCAAATTTGTACAGGGAGGCTCCAGCTGTACTTGGAGCTGTGTAATCTCTTCCATTTTTTTCCCCCAGAAGAATGACCCAATCACCTTCCACTGAAAAGAAGCATTTCTGCTGTGTCATGGAAGAGCAAAGCTGGAGATTTCTGTCCACTCTGTGTTCTTTGCTTTCCCTCACCACAAAGCTGGCCAGCATCCCCCGTCTGTTGTTGACAGCATTATTCATATGTTAGCAGTGCTTTGTATACGAGGAAGGGAGTAGAAATAAGTCTCAGTTCCTCAGCTGATGTAATTTTGGTATTATTCTTCTGTATTGTATTTACCATTGATGTATTTGACCTAAAGAGCTGGTCTGTTATTGCTTTCATTGTTGGAATAATGTTTGTCAACCCTTATTTATTAAGGGAGCCCTGGGGAAGTTGAATGTCTTGTTCTGATTTGCATAGGATTTTTTGGATGTTAGATCCTGACCTCTGCTGTTAAGCTGTAGCCGCCAGCTCCAGCCCTTCCTCTTCTTCTCTCTAAAGTGCTATGTTTTTCCCCCATGTTTTCCAAAACTTTGGTGGTCAGGCAAATTTCCCCACCTGAGGATGAGGTATAAGTCAATTTATTAACACAAGCAGTTGTAATTGTAACCATTTGGAAAGTGTTTTCATGTTTGTATGCTTTTTTTTTTTTTTTTTTTTAATTTGTGTTTTCTGGTAATTGATCAGTTGGGTCAGGATTGCGGCTATAAAATACCTAGCTTGAAAATAACTCCTGTAGTTCAGCTGAGCTCTACACAGCTTCTTGGAGAGTGCAAATTCCCTAACAGTTCATCCACAAAAGGTGACTAAGAAAAGAAGTTCCGTTTGCACTCTGCAGATGTTCTCCCTCCCTGTACACTTTCTGCAAAGCTGTTGTGGGGCCACTTGCTGCAGGTGAGTGCACCCCTGGAGAGAGGTGATTTGGTATTTGCAGCAGACTTTTGTGGCAGCCCTGTGGGTGAAAGGTGAAAGAAGGCAGCCGGATTAGTTTCCAAAAGTGGAAAGATGAGTCTAGGTAGCTAATTACAGAGATTTCATCCTTTCTTCTGGGACTATGATTAATTGCATTTGGCTGCTTTTTTCTTTCCTTCTAACAAGGCTGTGGAGAATCTCTGCTACATGACCCAAGAATTGTTTGCTTTCTATGGACACGGAGACGTTTCTTCATTTTAGTGACTCAGCTGTAAGCTTAAATCTCTTGGAGCAATTATTCTTTTGATTACAGTAGGCTTTGGGGATAGTTTGTTGGGGATTTTTTTTTTCCTGGCTGTGCTATTATCCTTCTTCCTCATGGGGAAAAGAAGGAGCTTGTGTGCCTGGAGCAAGGAATTGCTTTTTTTTTTTTTTCAAAAATGCATTTGAACAGTGTCCTCTGGCAGGGACTTTCTCATCCCTTCAGGGCAGAGTGGAAAAACTGTGGGTGTTGAGAGGACTGAAGGCTGGGAGCTGGGAAGGAGGGTGGGAGCATGGCAGAGGGTGAGAGGGTTGTGCTCCATTTCGGGACAAAGCAGGCCATTCTGCTTCTGGGAGCTGCTCCTGCTCCCTTCCAGCAAAAACTATGCTATTTCTCTGCCTGGGATGATGCTGATCAGCCAAGCATCAAGGACTGGTGACGCTTGTACAGGCGTTGCTTTGTCCCTTGTATCAAGGCACTTGGGAGAAAGGGAGGTGGAGTCTGCCTGCCAGCAAGCAAGTCATCTGTGGTCTGCAACATGGTCTGTCACAGCTGGCTGAGCTCTGTGGTGCCCTGGGAGAAATGCCGACAGAATAGCAAATGGGCTGTTGGTCAAGGAGCTGATGGCTTGGGGAAGCTGCAGAGGCCCTCAGTGGTGGCCTTCACTGAAAAAAATAAAACAGGATCTAAATGTTTTTTCTTATAATTTACTCTGCATGGCAGCTATCTTAATTTGGAAGCCATGGCACCAAAGTTTATCTGTAAAGCCTGTGATAGAGGATCATGCACATTATCCCTCAACAACTTGTTGGTTCAGAAGTCAGGTCTGGGGGACTTCTGTCCTCTATTCCCAGCACCAGAGTTTTCTAGTTCTGATGACTTGTTTAACCTATTCTTGAACCTAAGAAATGCCTCAGTGCACTTTGGGTGGAGTTCACCTAACCTTAGACATCTACAGTGGAGACAGCTACATCTAAATGTGCTGTTCAGATGCTGTGGTTGACAGAGAGGCACAGGTGCTTCTGCAGCATCCTTTGCCTCCTCATGAAGCAGTCCTGAAGCAGCTCAGGGAACAGTCTGCTTCCTAAGCTTTATCTTGCTTGACACCCAAGGCCAAGAACACATTTCTGGCCACCAGCACGCTGTACCTGTAGTCAGGGTCCTGGAGTTTGATGCTGGGTTGTGAACTTACCAGAAATCACCAGGATGCAGGCCCTGAGTAGTTTTCTGTCTGTGCTGCATTCATATAACAGATAGGTCTGCACTAAGCTCTTCCTTCCTGCAAACCTCTAACCTGCCTCCGACATCTAGGCCACCAATCTTTAGGTTTGGGCCCCCTGGCTTTCTGCTATGTACCCACTTGAAGATGACTCTGACACTGCAAAGATGCCCTTGTTCCCCCTTAGCCAGCCTTCAGCGAACCTGGCTCTTCTGTGCTCTCCCCACAACCCCTGGTCTGAACTCCGGTGGAGGGAGGTGTGATAATGGGGCCAGGAGCTCTTCCTTGGTCCTTCACCCGTAGGTGGGGCCCTTTCCCAAGGGAGGAAGAGTGGGATTTCGGACAGGAGCCAGCAGCCCGTGGGAGAGAGAGCCCGTGCCTTGTGGCTGCCCTCAAGGCTATGGGGTATGGCTGAGGAGGGCTAGGCCTGGATTGAGCTAATGGGGGACCTGTTGGCAGCCACTTCCTCAGCCTTATCAGGTGTGCTCTCCATTTTTCTTCAAAACCCTCATTCCCACTTATTCTTCTGCAGGGATTGTGGTGGGAGGGCTCTGAGTGTGACTGTGCCAGCTCACAGGGAATGGCCACCTGCCCCTTCTCCTCAAAGCACCCTCCTTCCTTCTGGCATCTCTACCTTTAGGGGTTGGCTGCTTCATTTTCCCAAAGTAACCATGGTGAAAAAGGCATTTTAGAAAAACAAAAAAAGTGTCCAGATCTTCCTCCTGTAACTGACTTGTGCTGCTTACAGAGAGCTGAGGTTTGGAGGCTGCTGGGAATTGACTTGCACCAGAGCCATGGGAAGAGGGACTCCTGACAGGATTTGCCTGGTGTCCCTCCATGGGCTGACATAAAAGGCAGAGGGGGAAGGATATCTCCAGGGCAGCTAAGGAAGTTTCCCCACTGCCTTCTCCAGCTTTCATCATGCCTGTGCACCGGGGGAGGCTGCCCTGCCTCGCCACCCCATGCCTGGAGTCAGAAAGTGAGGGGGCGGCGGGTGAGCGAAACCCTGGTTTGTGTGCGTGGTCGCCAGATCGCAATCAAAAGCGTGTGTGTTTGTGGAGTCAGCTCTGCTAAACAATTATGGATGTTTGAACGCTGCTCCCCTCTCCTGAGGCTTTGAAAGCCCTGGGTTTCTGTGCAGTGCTGAGCCCTGCCTTGTTTGTCCTTAGCTGTGTCCCTGTGAGGCTGTGCAGAGGTTGTGGCTGATTTTTCTTGTTAAACCCAGCTTAACAGCCCCAAGGAATAAGTAAAAAGTGGGGGCAAAAACCCACAAAACCCCAAAACTGGAATTTTATAAAAAGGCACAAGGTATTTCGGGTCTGACCTCGCTAGCAGAGGTCGGGTTGGAGGGCTGAACATGACCCTCACGGCACAGGTTGCACAATGAGGCAGTGTCTGCTCGTGACTCACTAGAACTTCATCTGCTCTTCCCACTCCTGGAATATTTCACGACTGGGCAGCAAATCCAGCAGTATCACTGGGGATTGAAATCCAGGAAAATACTGTTTTCTTTGTTAAGAGAAAATAGAAAGCACAGAATAGCCTCTGGTTAGGTCCCCGAACTGGGATTTGGGACTTGGCTCTGCTGCGATTTTCCTGTGATGCAAGTAAGTTATCCCATCCCTCTGCACTGCTGTTCCTCATGCATAATACAGGGCAATGAGATAGTGTTTCCTTCCCTCATCCAATACATTCGCAATATTGCTATTTAGATTATACAGCCTTTGGGATGCAGACTTTCTCTATCACGAGGTATGCTCATGCAAATATCCACTACCTTGAGGGAATACATCCCGCTTTTCCTGGATGTGCTCTCTTTTTCATCCCTGGTGTCCTAGGAAGGCAGAGTCTTTGTAAGCTAAATTACCATCCCATTTGGGGGGGCTTATTTCTCTTTTTCTCCTTTTATTTTTTTTCTTTTCTTCCTTTTTTTTTTTTTTTTTTT
>VYXC01011199.1:1134302-1184789 GCA_013397175.1 Platysteira castanea | reverse complement strand
ATCGCGCGCGCTTTTTTTTTTTTTTTTTTTTTTTTTTTTTTGTCATGGGAGGGTCCCAGAAGCTGTGGGCTGAAGTGCAGGGCTGAGGCCAGCAAGACCAAACAGAGGGACCTCCAGGGCAACCTGAGGTGGCCCTACCTTCCTCCCTTCGTGTTTGTACATATTCAAATGGGCAGCTCTCTCCTTTACTTCTCCTAATCCTTTTGATTCAAAGGGTCATGCTTATGTTTCATTCTGATCTGCTTCAGTGAACAAACCCAGCTTTGTGGCGAGGCTGGGGCAGGAAGGATGTGGTGCTTGTGTGGGAAGGACTATCAGACAAGGGAGGGAGGGAAGGTCAGGATGAACGGAAATGTGCGGATGTGGCATGTGAAGGGTGGACTGGGAGGAGTTAAGACTCCTGGAGTTAGGGAGATGAGGAGTGAAGCTCTGCAGGAAACAGATTTAGTGATTTTAGATGTATTTTGTCATCCGGGGCAGTAAGATTAGGGCACCGAGGGGCTTGGGCTGCAAGGAAGGAGGGTTTCCAAAAGAGACCTTCCTTTGCCACAGGGGAAGAAGGGGACAGCACACCCACTGCTGCTGCTTTCCTGGTTTCCTCCTGCCTGAAATACGACTGCTGTAAAGGATGGGTGGAAAAGCAGCCCTTTTGGAAGAGTTTGGGCTTGGCTTTTAAATTATTCCCAGTGCTTTTCTAGGCCATTGCTGCTGGGTTGGTGGGACGAGCAGGAGGCTGCTGGGTGGCTGGAGAGATGCAACACCCCATTGTCATGAGGTGCCAGTTCACTCGTGGGCCAGGGTGAAGGCCAGACTGCTTGAATGGGGTGTTTAGAATGAAATGAAACAGGTGTGACCTTCTCATGAACTACACAAGCTTCCGTGGCCCCACCCAGGGTTTTTGTTTCCTCACAGTCTCCTTATGAAACCTTGCTCACAGCCACACCACCAGAACCGATGGTATGTGGAGCACTCGGGCAGTGAACGCGGCCAGAGGGCAAAGGAGTTGCTGAATGGCCATCTCCAGGCTACCCCTGGCACTTGTTGGGGCTGGTCTCTTCCACCTGACAAACCATGGGATAGTGCAGCCAAGCAGGAAGGTATTTCCAGCATCACAAACTTCTCAGTGCTCCTCAGAGCCCTCTCTGTCAGTGAGCAGCTGGAGTGCATGGAGCCGGTGCATGGAGCTCTGCCTGGGGAGGGATGAAGAGATGACTGTGAATTTATGGGTCAGGATTAAAGGGAGGACAGGACAAGTGACATTATAGTCTGGATCTGTTATAGGCCATCCGAGCAGGAAGACTGAGCAACTGGCACCCTCTGTTCAGATAGGAGTGGCCTCATGCTCACAAGCTCAGGTCCTGGGAGGGACAACATAGCTGGGCATAAGCAATGAAGAAGGAGAGATAACTTCCTGCTCCAAGTAATACAGGAGCCAGTGAGGACAGGTTTATGCTGGATCTTGTTCTCAGTGATGAGGAAAGGCTGGTGGGGAAGGTGAAGCTCAGGGACAGCCTTGGCTGCAGTGACCATGGAATGGTGGAGTTCAAGATCCACCATTAGTGCAGCAAGGAGGGTGCAGAGCAAGCTTCCTGCCCTGGATGTCAGGAGAAAAGGCTCTGGCCGCTTCAGGGATCTGCTTGGTAGAGTACCATGGGATAAAGCCCCGGAGGGAAGAGAGGTCCAAGCAAGCTGGTTGATATTCAAGGTGCACCTCCTCCAAGCTTAGGAGAGGTGTATCCCAACAAAGCTGCCAGGCAAAAATGCATGGATGAACAGGCAGCTCCTGGAGAAACTCAAACAGAGGATGCCTGAGGGAAGCTTTCAGAGGGTGGAAGCAAGGACAGGTAACCTGTGAGGAATACAGAAAGACTGTCCAAGTAGCCAGGGATCAGGTTAGGAAAGCAAAAGCCCTGGCAGAACTGAATCTGACCAATGACATCAAGGGCAACAAGAACAGCTGCTTATAGGCATGTGGTTGATAACAGGCTGATGGTGGAAAATGTGGACCCTCTGCAGAAGGAAACAGTAGACCTGGTTACACAGGACATGGAGAGGGCCGAGATATCAACGCTGTTTTTGCCTTGGTTTTCACTGGCAAGCGCCCCAGCCACACTGCCCAAGTCAGAGCCAAGAAGGCAAAAGCAGGAACTGGGAGAATGAACCTTCTGCTCTAGAAGACAAAGCTCAACATGACCCAGCAATGAGCACCTGCACCCCAAAAGGCCAACTGTGTCCTGGGCTGCATCAAGAGCAGCAAGGCCAGCAGGTTGAGGGAGGGGATTCTGCCCCTCTGCTCCACTCTCAAGACCCCACCAAGAGTGCTGCATCCAGCTCTGGGGACCCAAGCATAAGAAGGATGTTGACCTGTTGGAGTGAAGCCAGAGGAGCACCACAGGGGTGGTCAGAGGGCTGTAGCACCTCTCCTGTGAAGACAGCTGAGGGAGTTGGCGTTTTTCAGCCCAGAGAAGACTCTGGAGAGACCTTACAGCACCTTCCAGTACATAAAGGGGGTCTATAAGAAAGATGGAGGGGGACTTTTTACAAGGGCATGTAGTGACAGGACAAGAGGTAAAGGCTTTAAACTCAAAGAGGGCAGGCTTAGATTAGATATTAGAAATAAATTCTTTACTGTGAGAATAATAAATTCTTTACGGTGAGATACTGGCACAGGTGTTGCAGGTGCTTCATCCCTGGAGGTGTTCAAGGCCAGGTTGGATGGGGCTCTGAGCAACCTGGTCTAGTAGGATGTGTCCCTGCCCACAGCAGGGGGTTGGAACTAGGTGATTGTTAAGGTCCCTTCCAGCCCAAGGCATTCTGTGATTCTATCAAATATTCTCTGTAGCATTCAGGTTACAAGCTCCTGACTGCTTGGGCTGAGCCCTGTGCTGTGCCAAGCAGTGCAGGAAATTACCATAAGCACTGCTGGCAAGCAGAGATGCTGATCCAAGAGGAGGGCAGTGCTCGTGGTGGGATCTGAGAGGCCAGACACCGTGGTGAGAGTCCATTAGTGCACAGGGCTTAGCAGTGTGTGTTGAGCCAGCGGTGTGTCTGTGCCATGGCACACGCTGAAACACTCCCGGTTTGCCCAGTCAGCATGTGCAGGTGGCAGGACAAGGTCTTACGGGGTTGTATCTCACTTGAGAGGGATATGGAGCAGCAGATTTGCAAGAGTAGCATGTCTTGTTATTAACTATTACTTGGGAGATGGCTTGGATGGCCTGGGAGAGACAAAAGCCTTATATGTTCATTGGAATTATTTACTTTGCTTTATCCTCATGAAAGGGGCTCAACTCTGCTCTCCAGCTGCCCTCTCATGCAGGAGCAGTCACCAGCCTTTCCAGAAATGACTGTGATTTTCTTTGTCTCCCACTTGGGGATGTCTAATGTGGATTTTCAGCAGATAGGAATTTAGCACTTTTGGAAGTCTGATCCATTCAAGGTAGTTCAGGATCTGAAAACTGTGAGAGTTTCTGGGAATCAGAGGTTTCCTTGTTTAGCTGTTATAGCAACTGTTGCTTCGATTTTAATTTATTTTTCTTTGAGGAGAAGGGATTGTATATCCGATCCATTGTGGTCTATATGCAGTATTAACTTTCTCAATCTCACTAAATGTTCCTTTATCCCATGATATTCTCAGTTAAAACTTTTGGTCTAATTACTTCTTTACAAAACTTCACTGTGAATCCATTTGAAATCTGCACCATTTTTATTTTTATGGATTTTGGTTCAATTCTCTTTTACCCCAGGGTATATGATCTGAGACATATTGAAGTCATTTAAAGTGTTTCCTTTGAGTTGAGTTTTAAATCAAGCTCTGGGTAAAGAAATTTGTAGAGGAAGAAAGGAAAGCCCCAGGAACCTAAAAGATTCCTGCAGGATATTTCTTTAAAAGACTCTGAATAATTAGAAATCCCCTTGGAAAAGCCATCTGGGGAGCATCTGAGCAATGCTTACAGGAGGCCAGAGTCTAAAAGGCTGTTCTGAGACTTTAAAAAAGGGGGGATGAAAGACAGTAATGGTTATTAAAGCTGAGGATGTTCATGCATTAGATGTTTAAACTTACTTCCTGCAGAAGCTTGGAGAGGCTCTTTTCTGATATAAATCTGTATAACAGATTTTGTATTGTGTGGGATGGGGTTTTTCCCTCCCCTTTCCAGCTGTCCAGACACAGCTGGATATGAGACGGATGATAGATCAGTTCTTCTGGCTAATGTTTTCCAGTGCAGTCCTGGTGGTTTCCCAGTCTTTCAGGAATTACTTTTCATGACAGAAAGAGGCCTTCTCCTGGATGGACCTATTGATTAGAAAAGAAATTTTGACTCCTTTTGGGTAACCGGAGGAGCCTGTGGTTGGTGACACCAGGCTCACACCTCGCACTACACCCACGTGTGTTCTCATTGCATGTGATTACACGGTCTGGGATGTGTAATTGCCTGATTGTAATCTGTACAGCCTTCCAAAAGTTGCATCATTTTGATTTTGCCTGGGTGCTGTGTGGCAAGCACTTTGCAGACAGAGTCTCTTGGGCCTTGAAGGATTATATAAAATTTTCCTGTACTTTTGTATAAAGTCGGATTAGTATTTTTTTAAATTGTTTTATTTCTTGCAGATGGAGGTTCAGCTGTGGCAGGGAAGAATTTGCAATAGCTACAGGAGTACATCCAAGGTGCAAAACTTTCATGAATAGCAGTGGGGCTGAGTTGTTTCAAGGTTTTTCAAAACACAAACTCTTCCTTGAATATTGCAGCATCCAGTGTGAGCAAATCCCATTTGTTCTTCTCCAGCTGTGCTGGTGAGAGGCTGGGTGCCCACTGGGAAAGCAATCCAGAGCCCTGTGCATTAGTCACTTACCTCAACCTGGCAGGCCCCAAGGTCAGGTGATGGAAAAATGAGTGACAAATACCTGCCAAGAATAATCCAGCTGGCAGATAAGGCCTCACCTCTCTACAGGGGGATGTGCAGGGAGCTTGCTGGTGGCACCCAGTGAGGGGGAAAGCACAGGAATGCAAATGGCACACTGTGACAGGGCAGTGAAGCCCTGATGGCACACTCAGGCATTCTTTTACTGGGGACTGGGATCTATTTCTGGACTTTGGAAATGAGCCATCCAAAAGTAAATGTTTAGTCAGCCTTGCAAGCTGTCTGAAATGCGTGACGTGCCCGTGACAGGGTGATTTTATGGGGATCAGGCTGACCTTTATTTGTCAAATGTGATTCTGCTATAAAGAAAATCTACAGTCAAAAGAGTTGATAAGGTGTGGGAGAAGTTTAGTTTTCTGTTCTTGAGAACTGAGCTGTAGGGGAGTAAAGGGAGTCTGCTTCTTCTGCAAGCACTCATAAAGGGCATGGGGGGGGCTTTCCCTGACATGGAGGTTGTACCCTTCACAACAAGCCCTAAATGTGCGGATTTGGCACAAAACTGGGGGTTACTGCCAATATTTGTCTCACAGGCATGAGTGGAGCCACTTGGCTTTGAGTTAGGGCAGGCTTCTTGCTTTGACCAGGAGCTGTTGCCTGCAAGGGCAGGGAGAAGAGCAGTGACAAGCTGGGCTTGGGGACAGTGCTGAGGATGCCACCCACGGCTGCTGGAGCAAATGGGGATGCCAGGGAACAACAGCCAGCTCTTGAGGGGAGCAGAGTGGGCCCACAACAGGGCGCTGGGTGGTGTGGGGTGAGAGGGACAGAGGGCACCAGCAGCTGAGCACAACAACTGGGCCAAAACCAGGCTGAAAGTAGAAACCCAGATCTGCAGACGACGGCTGCTGGAAACCTGTAGCTCAAACTGTGGGTTGGGTTTGGGGCTGGGTTTTACTCCATTCGGGAGAGGAGAGAATTACAAAATGTGGATCTGGGTTCAGGTTACCGTTCTGCTCCCCTGGGCTATTCCAGGTGTTCAAATATGAACTTTTGGCCCAGGCCCATCTCTAATTAGGCATATTCTTTAAAAGTATTTTCCTTCCTTGGCTCCTGTGCTCTTGGCTTGTCTCCACTAGCCCTCTTTGCTAGAGCACGGTTTGCTGGATATATTAATTGAACTGTTTACACACCTGGTTTCCTGCAAGAATAGACACCTAGCTCCTTCTTTTGAAAAGACAAGCCCAGAGGCTGTAAACAGGAATTGTGCTATGTCTGGAAAAGCTGAGCTGCTGCTTATCTGCACTCCCCCGGGCTGTGGGAGCAGCAGCTGCTGCAGACATGGGTCAGTTGAGCATGGAAACCAGCTTGTACACTTTTCCCATCAGTCCTGTCCTGCTGCCCTGCTCAGGTCCTCTAGCAGCTGAGGAGTCACCTTCTTTGCAGGGTTATTCCCTTCCATTGTGACTGTGACAGGAGAGACCCCACCTGGCATTTGGGTCAGCTCAGAAGCATATTTTGTCTTGTGTGTGAAAGCTGGGGTGTCATCCTGCAGTTATATCCTGAGCAGGATGGCTGAGGGGACCCTTCCTCTCTTTTTATGGCTTTGCCTTCCAAGGTTAGTTTCTGCTGAAGCTTCCCAAAAGCAGTGGTGTGTTCATCACCCATTTTACTCTTCTAGTCGTGGCCAAGGGACATCTTTCATAAGCAATTGTTGGCTCACAGAATGACTGTGGAAAACAAGGTTGGTAAGACTTGTGTGGTGCGGAGCAGATGGAATTGTCCCTCATGGTCCCTTTGGGTTTAAAAGGTATAAGCATAAACGTGTGCCATGGCACAATTTTGCTTTCAAAGTACCAGAGGATTACCTTAAAATACACTGATTTTCTTGGTTGTGCTCTCCGCCTCTGAATCCTGCTTTGCAGCTGCCGTTTTAATAGGTGACACTGAGTTTTATTTTGCTGCTTCATCTCTTTTCTGAACATGACTTGCACTTCACCTGGAAGATACCAGCTCACCACTCTGTAGGGCCATGAGCTGGGAAGGTCGGTGTGCTGCGCTGCTGGTGTTGCACAGGCCATGGAGTGCGGAGCTGATGTGCTGGGCCTTGGAATCTTTAACTCTCTGCACTGCTCGAGGTTTCCAAATCTGACAAAGGCCTCTGGAGGAGTGCCCCCAAGGCAGGCCCTTGGGAAGGGGCATGCAGATCAATGGGCTGGGAATAGGGAGCAGGAAATCAGATGCACCTCAGGGCAAAATTTGATATCCAAATTCCAGGCCAGCTAGGAATGGGAAGTGCTGCTGTTCCCAAAGCACTAGGCTGGACTGGTATTACTCCAACAACCTCCAAAGCGGACACAAAGTCATCCGCTGGGGAATGCAAGAAGGCATGATAGTAGCTTTTTACTGCTTGTGCTGTGGGAGAACTCCAGCAGCTCTGCCCAGGAGCAGCACAGCTCCTAATCACCCAGCAAGCAGTGACTTTGTCGTTGAACTTTATGTTGGCGTTGATCCCTGCTTGGCTGCTGAGTGCTGGTTACATGCCACGAGTGTTACAAGCTGTAAGGGCTGGGAAATGTCAGCTCTGGAAAAGGGGCCTGAAAGGATGAAGGTGACAGGTACTTTTGTCCAGGCTTGCGTCAAAACCCCTCACAGAGGAAGAGAAGGCTTATGCTATCACCCTGCTTACCTTCCCTCCTGCGCAGTCAGGCCCCTCTGCCAAAAACAGGAATCGGGGCTTTTGCTGGAACCCAGTAGTTACCTACAGCCAGCGTGGAGCAGTACAATTGCTCACGCTGCGCTCCCTGCTCCTGCTAATGGTATCAAATCAAGCAGGAAATTATTTTTGGAGCAGTGAAGCATGTTGAAACCCAGCAGAAGGCAGCTGTTTGCGTAACCGGAGTTGTGGGAGAGCTGCCTCCCTTGTTGCCAAGCGCTCGACTTCCTATACTGGTGAGAAACGGCTTCCCCGCTCCCGGCAGCGTGAGCAAATCCCCTTAGGCTTGGGAAGCTGGGCTTGGTCCAGCATCCATCCTTCCTGCAGCGCCTGCTTCACCGCTCTGGAAGTCCCCAGACACTTTTTGAGGGGGGTGTCTGAACTATCCGATCCTTACTCCTTAGATCACTGCTCAGCCCTCTCCTTAAAAACAAGTTACCTCCAAAACAAAGGGGTTTCTCCAGAATTTCAAATGCGTTTCAGTTATCTCTCAGCAGAGGTCCATATCTGGCAAACAGCCCATGTTGGAAGTGAAACAATAGCTCTGCTTCAGTCTGATTATCTGCACCATGTGTTTACACCCTGGCTGGGTTTCCAGCTCCAGTTTGGTGCCCTGGCGGCACACAGAGTGCTTGGGCTGCCTTCACAAGGATGTGCCCTGGCACGCAGCTCCTCTGGCTGCACTTCAGCACCTCCTTTTCAGTGTAGCTCTTTCAGCAGCTCCCAAGTGTCTAACGGGGCTTGGGTTTTTTCCTTTTTGTGGGGTGGGCAGGGGCATGATCTTGGCATGGTGCCTCTTTTTCACCCTCTGGCAATACCGTTTCTGTCTTTTCTTTCTGCTCCATCACTGCAAGCTGGTGTCTGGTCACTGGCCTCGCCTCCACCTGTATGTTGATGTTTCTCTTACCCAAACGGATCTCTCACCCCGGGCTCTGCTTGCCTCTTATGCCCTCATACCAGAGCAGAAATAAATCCCTTCAGTAGTCTAGTGAAATGCTGTGCCCCATAAGATGTCATTGTTAATGCAAGTCATAGGATTGCGTTAGCCAGAAAGAATGAGATAAAGCCATGGCCGCAGAGATGGGGCTTAAATTCCTGCCCTCCAAATGCGATGCTACTGTACAGCAGGAAAGGACTAAGTCAGTGCAGAGAGGTTTCAAAAGCCACCATGTGGGGATAAAGCCTTTTTGTTTGTGGAATTATTATGTCATCCCTTGGTCATGCAAATGTCGCCCCAGAAGAAGGACTTTTTCACATTACTGCCCTGTTCTGGAGAAGTCCCTCCCTGATTATTCCTGACCGCTGACTCCTTCAGCCATGTGCTCCTTTCCTAAGCGCTGTAGGGTGGAAAGAAATTCCCTGACGCAGTGAAAGGCAGGAAAAAATCCAGTGTACCCAAACTGACTCAGTCTGAAATATTTATGACTTTTCAATAGGGTAATTAAATTCTCATGCAGCCCAGTTATGGTCAGAAAAGGTGTCTGTCCTGTGCGAGGTTGAAGTTTGTAACAGACAAATGTATGTCAGCAATGAGAGCCCAGAATTGGAATGATGGGCAGGGTGATTTCTGTACTCTATCAAAGTCCTGGTGTGAAGTAGGTTAAGAAATTATTCTTTAAAACACTGTTGTTTCACTTTATTGCAACCTTTCAGCATAAGTGCTTGATAGTTTCTGTGTGAGTTGGTACTAGATGATGACTTCTGTCTGTTCCATCCACGTCTACATTTGCAGCTACCAAATGTTTTGCTGTCTAGGGCTGTTTGGTGCATGTTTTTAGTTGAAGATCCAGTTATTTTCCCCTTGCCACTTAATTGCTTTCTGTGGGATCATTATGCCCTGTGCCTTTGGTTTTGCTTCCTTTGGTTTGCGAGGGATAGCACAGGGTGGGAACATCCTTGGTGACCTCCCAGGTCCATCTTGAGTGTGCTTCCTGCTTTGTCCTTTAGCTCTCCTTCTTTTCTTTGTCCCCTCCATTGGCCTGAAGGGATGAAAGAAAAGCTTTGAAAATCTCCTGTTTGGTGGCTGCTTTAACTGGTCACTCAGGCTTTGCCTGCCCTAAAGCCATCCTTGGTCTACAGTGCTTTAGCACAAACTTCTTTTGACCTAAACTGAAGCATTTATTAAGATGTCACCCAAAAGAGAATCACATTTCCTTACAATAAAATCCAGCCCATGAAATGAAGTTAGTGTGAGCCTTAGGGGCAATGCAAAAAAAGGAACAGCTGCAGAATGTGAGGAGCAGTACGTTAAATTGATCAGTTTGAAATCTCTAAGGTCAGTCCTGTTTCCTCAGATGAATGCCATAGCTACGTCTGAATGGTGCCTCTATTTCTCTGCTGATATTTTTCCAAAGTGTCACTGTAGGGAAGGGTTTAATTTTATTTTGTCACCTTATCTCTGGGAACCACTTCAGTTCCGTTTCCGTGACGTTCCTGAGAAGCGTAAGACTAGAAAGGGATTTATTGTGTCTTTGAACTGCCTTTTGCTCTGAGGAATGAGGATATAATTGTAACGTAGTAAGGACAAACTGAACATGTTCAGGCTTGTCCTGCCTGATCTTTCCCGGTCTTATTTTTTTTCCTTTGCCCCTTGCAGCTAGCACTCATGACTGGGACTTTCCAGCCGATAAAGTCTTGGCTAGCCTCAGGGCTAATTTGCTCCTAGCAAAACCAGCTCTCTGGCCGGCAGGATGTGTGATTTCTTTTGATGCCAACAGGACCAGGGTTTGCCACTTTGCCACCAGAGCATCCTTCTCTTGCTGTTCGCATCTGTGGGATGAGTACAGGGGGACTCTTGGGCAGGTGGCTTTCATATTCCCTCTAGGATAATTTTTTCCCACATATTTAGTGATCTTTGAGTACTCTCTTCGCTTTTGGTTATGTTTGGATTTTACAAGAAGTAAGTCTGGGGAAGAAATTAAAGGCATTTATTAACCAGATTTAAAGCAACCCACAAAGAACCTAAAGCCTTCAAATTCCATGGTGCTTTGCTTTTAGGATATCATAGCACTAGTGTAGCTGAAATACAGGGTTTGTTGGCTATGTCTGTAAATACAAGAAGTTGTGCTTAGTTTGTGTAATTTAATGAAAAAAGTTGCCTTTGTTGGAAGCCACTACTAGACTTGATCTGAAGCAGGATTAAAGGTAAAGATGTGGCTACCAATCTCACCACCTTTTTCACTCAAGCGCTGCTGTCTGATAATTCACTAAAGAGCAGTGAATTTCAGGTCCTTTCCTGCTGCTAATCCCTATCCTTGTGCTCTGGCTGGGCTCTTTGTGTTGGGTGCTGCCATTTTGATGGGGATTGGCAGCCATCGCATCTACACCACTGATGTTGGACCTGATCTTAAATCATTTTCAGCTTTTACTGACTTTCATCTTTTCCATGATGCCTCCAGTTGATCTTTTCCAGCCCTTTTCCATGATACCCCCTGCTGCAGCACAGATTGTAGCTTTTCTTACTAATTCCTCAGGATCTACATTGCTTGTTTTACTCTCACCCTGCGGTTTTTACTCAGTCCTTCCTCAGACAAGTTTCCACTGACTCAAATTCATGCTTAAATTGAGTCAGGGCTCTAGGATGTGTCCCCGGGGCAAAGCCTGTTCCTAGGGCAGCTGGTTCTCGTGGAGCTGGGCCAGCTGACACCAGTGTGCAACGTCAAGGCTCCTAGGGAGGAATTTTTGAAACAGTAATAGGGATGTCACACATTTCCAAAATCTACATGTGTGTGCATCTCTCATCAGTGGTGTTGTAATATGTAGGTGCTGCTGTTGTGTTGTCAGGGTGCTGCAAGACACAGCAAGCTGTGGGTTCCTGTTGCATCACGGCTGGGGCAGAAAATGGCTTTTGGGGGATCCAGGGAAAAGAAAGAGGAGAGGAAAATTGTGGTACTCTGTTGTCCTGTTTTTTGCTAAGCCTTCTGTTATAACCTTGGAGGCAGAGAATTTTCACATAGTTTTATGTAAACAATAGCCGATGTTTATTTAACCGTCTTTTCTGTTTTTCATTCCTTTTGTGGTAAGAGAAAGTTTGATGAGCATCCTTTTTCTCCAGTGGGATTGAGGAGGAAGTGACATGTCCTCCAATCCCTTGTGGAGTTGAGAATCTTATAAAATATGATAAGTGTAAATAAACTCTCTCTTTTCCCTCCTTTCTGCTGAACCTAGCAGGTGTGAGAGCCTCCTTTATTGTGCTTTCACCGGCACAGTACTCTGGTCTGAGCACTAAACTTACATGTGAGACACCTGATTTTTAAGGCTTTTTATTTCCACCATGGTCTTCATGGGATCTTACTAGGGCACTCAGGTTTTCCGTGCTTCATTTCCCTGTGAGTACATCCAGGGTGTTTGCACCACAACTGCCCACAGAGATGTTATGAAGGTAAATTGTTAGATTTAAAGTGTGAGGTTTTTCAGCTGCCCCTGCATTGGGTCTGTTTCTGTAGGTAAGAAAGGAAAACTTTATAACAAGACTCTTACATGGACTGATGCAGGCACAGGTTTGGGGATTTGTGTACTTTGGACACCCCAGTATTTCCCTGGTGCTGTACACATGTACATCCAACAGGCTTGGCAGCACTCTGAAGTCTTGTTTCCAAGGTTTTGCCCTGCTGAAAATAAAATTGATGTGAAATGAAAACATATTTTTTTCCCCTGTGCACTGAAAAGAAAAAACCAACAATCTCAAGGTAAATAATTTTCTAATCAATAAGTTTGTCTGTTTAAGTGGACCTCTTTGGTGCACTGAAAGCAGCCAGCTTCTGCAAGGCTCCAGGATACCACAAACAGCAGTCTAAAATTATCATTACTGCCGGCCACTAAATAACATGGCCCCTTGCTGTCTTCATAGCACCTGAAATACAGGTGTTCCCTAGGATGTCCTGCCAAAAAAGTGTGTGGCCTCTGGCTCTTGCACCACCAGATGGCTTGAAATGTAAATCTTCCAGCCACAGCAAACCCCAAATGTGCAGTGGGCCAGCGCTTCTCCCCGCACAGCTACAGCTATGGGTAATCAGAGGTTTCCAAACTCCTCTGCAGACACCTGGCGGCTCACACCTTGCTCACCCCTCCTCATTTCCAACTGCTAATTTGCAATTAAATGTGACTAAAAATACAGTGCACACTCTGCTCACAGTTTTCCATACAAGTCCATGGGGTAGCTCGCTGCTGCTGCCGGTTGGTGGTGAGCGGAGCGGGCTTGTGCCGTAAGCGAGTGGCTGGGTGGAGAGCTGCCCATGAGGCTGCCTAAGATGTGGTTCCCACTGAGTGCTCCCACAAATACCGGTTCAGCATAACACAGCTGATGCTAACTGGCATCCCTGTAGGTGGTCTCTGTAGTGGGGCCAAGACGAAGCGTGGTGTGAAGAAAGAACTGAGCGCTTTCTCTCCCTAAGGGGAGTTCCTCCAACCGAGAGCAAAGGTGTGTGAGGCAGAGCTCGAGATGCAACTGCTGCAGCAGCTCTGCAGTTAAAGGATGTTCTTGTTCAGGGTGTTGGCAATGCTGGAGTCCCCCTAAATACGCAGGATGCATAGAAGCATCTGCAATTACGTTTGACTGGTATGAAATGCATTAAATTTTCTTTCAATTCATTGCTCCAAAACATGCAAGCAACTTTAGTTAATACTGAATGAGCTTTTAAACCCAAATAAATTCCTACTGTGCTAAACAAAGTAGTTGAGAATACATCACTCAGTGAGAGGTTTCTTAGCCATTCCTTGGCTAGTGTTTCTCCTACCAACTTGTAGAGGAGAAAGCTACTACAATTTGCAAATGTGAAACACAGAGCAACCTCCTTTCTGAATATATTTAACATGCAGAAACCATTGTCATTATGGATGAGGGAAACAAAGTACTTAATTGGAGGAGTTCAGTAAATACAGCAGCAGTGAGACCACTCCTGGTTAGGGCATACGAAGCCTGCCCAAACAAGCAAACTGTGCACCTTCAATTAATGGTTTCGCCCATTATTGAAATGGAGTGACTCACTCATCTCATGCAGACGCCTCCTTCTGGGGTCAAACTCTTCGTGAAATCAAATCAGCTGCCCCACAGCCCTCAGGCTCTGTCTTTGCTGGAGAAAGGATTGGTTTCAAGGGGCCTGTTGTGCAACCTGAGAGGTTGCAGTGGGATGCTGGAAACTCTCCCACCTGACCCCCTTATTTGTGACTTTTGGGTGTTAGAGTTTCAACACTGCTTCCCATACAAAATTAGTCCTAATGTGTCCTATTTCATTAAAAGGTCTTCCTAGACAAAAGATGCTGGAGCCCTTCATTAAGCATGGCAAGGTTTTTCACACCTTGAGGAAGGAGGTGTTGGCTGCCACTACTTGTTCCAAGGCAAGATCAGTCTGTGCCATACCTCTGCTAGGATGCTGCATTTACAGTTACTTACCTCAAGGTAAAGAATTAACTTGTTTTTCCAGGGATTACGTAGCTTAAAAATGTCATTCATGTGAGCACAGTCCTGGTAAGAGATGAATTTTTAAGTGTCAGACTTGGCTAGTCAACAACTTCTCTATTTATTTACCTCAGAGCCTGTGGGTGTGGGGTGCAGAGGGAGTCCTTGCTTTTGTGTGACACAAGGGTCACTCTCAGGGATCACCGCAGCAGCATTACCAGAGCCCTGCTTGCAAAAGGGACTGACAGAGGCAAAAGCTAGAGTCCTTTGGTGGGCTGATGCTGGGACACCTCCAAGTTTGGCAAAAGAGGTTGTTACCTGCTGCATCAGACTATCTGCTCACAGTCCTGTTGTCTACTTGCCAGAGAGTCGAGAAGGCACAGTCTTTGCAGAAAGCCGGAGCATCTGCTATCTGTGCCTTCTTTTGGACAGTGGGAGAGGTCCTCTTGGAAGTAGCAGTCACTGCCTCACTCCTTAGTGCCAGTAAAAAAGGCAGTGGCTTGCCAGAACTCTCTGTGCTTTCTTTGCCAGCCAAATCCTACCCCTTCCCCTTGCAGGAACTACCCGGACCCCACCCCTGATCCTTGGGCAGCAAAATTCAGCTCTGCCCACACACTGCTTTGAGCCAGCTTCGAGTGAGTGAGTGCATCATGATGGGTGAGAGGTAACAACTCCAACCGATGCCAAGCTTGCAGATCTTCCAAAGCCACTGCTGTGAGTCGAGACTTGACGTGCTGGGAGTGCAGCTCAGGTTACTATAGCAAATCCTCAACAGTTTCCTGCCTAGCTGAGTCTTTTGGAGTCTGGAGCATTGTAACCTCATAAAAGCTGGAAAAAGTTTGAACTCATTCAAAGATTATTTCACACCACCTACAGTACTCTATGAAGTCAGACATGCTGTAACATATAATTAACGATGTGTTTGGTGGTGAGTCACTGAGTAGTCTAGCAAGCTCACCTTCAACCAGTCTGTGTGTGGGAGTCCTTACCCAGCGACACACCCAAACAGAGCATTTTAATAATTTACCACATTCTGAGCTTGGAAGAATAGTTTTTGTTGCTTAATTAAGCAATTAAAAGAAAATACTTAAAGGGTTTTCTACCTGTTAGGGAACAAAGCTCCACCATGAAGGAGAAGGTAGGGGAGAGCCCCAAAAAACTATTAGTTTGTAATACTACTTTGTATTACTTTCTTTGGTGTATCCAAGAAAAAGGTTAAGAGACGGGAGACTGCACCTTTGTGTTATATTAAACAGTCACTTGATAGGCGTAGATGAACATTTCTTGGACTGAAATGTGGCATTACCCTTTCCCAGCTGCATGTCCTCCTGAACAAAAAGTGAGAGTTGTGGTTGTTCTTGTTTATTCTCTGGAATGTTTAAGGGTTGCAGGAAAAAAGGCAGCATTTTCCAGGGAATGAGCAAAAATGTGCCTATCTGTCTTGTGACACGGTGGTGGGACATGGTTTTGATTCCCAGTGTAGAGAAGGAAATTGCATTTGCATCTCAATGTGATCTGGTATCCTTATCCTTTCTCTGACAAAAATCATAGTAAGAATCCTAGTGAAGAGCAAGAGTCGGACAAACTTGCATAATACTTCTCTGATTACTTTTCCAGCCTCCAACTATTTTCAGCTCGGGGGATTTCCTGACATGAATGAATGAATATGATTCGTAATGCTTTAGTAACCTTCAGTGCATCATTCTTCTAAGTGCTTATCTAATCTCTCCTTGTACCTGTCCAAACCTTTTGCTTCCAGAACAATGTTAGCAACAAATTCCCCTGACCATCTACATGTTGCAAGAAGAATTAGGCCTTTCTCTTTCTTTCAAACCAGTCCCTGACAGTTTCATTTGATGCTTCACAGTTTTTGTAGCGGAAATTACCATGTCAGTCGCTTGCTCCAGGTCCCTCAAAAGTTTGTGAAACTTTATTAGATGTCCCTTGGACATCTACTTCCTGGGCTGAAGGCTCTCAGCCTCCTCAGGCATAAAACCATCACCATGAATTGTCCTTGTTGCCATCCTCTGAGCCGTTTCACTTCCTAGACACCTTTTTGAGGCGAGGGCACCAGGCTTCCTTGCACTACTCGAAGTACTGGTGACCCAGAGGGTTATGGAGTGGTCTAATGAAGTTCTGTGTTCATTCAGTGTTTCTTTTATGGCAATCCCTAATGTTTGATTAGATGGTTTTGTGGAATAGTCCATGATACTCCAGAAGTCTCACGGCTGAGTAAAAACAAGCTGTTCAGAGACCGTAATTTCATGTACGAATTTAAGGCTTGTTTAGCCTGCAAGCATCTAATCTAACTTTAAATCTAATCTGCGTTGACTTTCAGCTGCCGTGTTATTGCCCAATCCCTCAGCCCTGTGAGGGCCATATGCAATTCCCCACTGGCTGGTCTTTTCCCCAGTGCTCTTTTAGTAGCATATTCTCAGGAAATTTTCTCTACTTCACTGCTGTGCCAGATCGTTCACAGATAGGTTGAAGAGCACATGTCCCAGCCTCCCCAGTGGGGTGCCTCTGATGTGAGCACTGACCACCAACACCTACTTTCTGATGCCTATCTTGACCTGTCCCAGCTCATCCAATATTAGCACTGCTGGCATCAAAGCCAGGTGTTGCAAGCCCCCATTCAGCTCATCCCTGGTCCTTGTCTAGACTTCGCCATTTCTAGGCATACAGGGTGATATAAATGTGAGGCAAGCAATGCCTAAACTGGCTAAAATCTTTTGGGGAATGCACCTTATTCCCCCATTTGCTATAAATTCATGTAAATGTGCAGGTGTTCAGCGAACCAAGATGCCAGTGGGACTGTCTATGCCGTGCAATAGGGAAAAAGCAATAATCACACATACAAGTGAAGCTTTGAATTAGGGAAGTGCAGTATTTGGAAATAGGGTGTTTTACCGAAAAAAGAGCACACGAGAATAAATGACACTCGAAATTAGCGGCAGATTATGGGCCAAGCATGCAAATCCGCCCACATCTTATTGAAGCGTAACTGATATCCCTCTTCCGGCAATTAGCCGAGTTCCGTGGAAGAGCTGCGCTGGATCACAGCAGTCTGGCACAGCCAGGCTGCTCCAGCTGCCTGGGAATTAGCATCCTGCCACAAGGATCTCCTTCACGCTCCGGCAGCGGGATCTGCCGTGCCTGAGCCGGGGCTGGGGCAGCAGCAGGGGCTGGCTCCTTCCAGCTGCTTTTCATTGCTGGGATTTCCTCTGCAGCAGGCGGGGACAGATCACTTTGTTGCTGCAGAGCCCGTGACGGACAGCCGGGCTTACCCATTCACACAGAGCACTGTTTACCTAGGGAGCTCTGCCGAAGGAGGATTTTCTCTAAAGAAGCAGCCCAACTCTTTTTATTCAGTGCCCTGCATCAATCTATTGTTCCTTCTTCAAGGCTGAGTATCAAGGCCCGCCAGCAACCCTCCTTGTGCTGGGTCAATGACACAGGCAGGAGCGAATGTCCCTTACGGGAAGTTAATCCACAGGTGGCTCCAATGGCTTGGGATGGCTGTGAAGCCCTGTCCCTGCACCATGTCTGAGGTTCCCAGCACACGGCAGCGCTGATATGCCCCTGTGGTTCCACTCCTGGCTCTTTGCCCTACGAATGAACCAGTGCCAATCTTCAGCATCCCTCCCTCGCCCAGTTCTGATGGAAACAGGTCATGGAGGCTGCCCATACCCCTCTTCATATTTTTTTCCTTCCTCACCACACAAATTTTCCAGATGTGGCTGCCACTAGAAATAAGCAGTTGAATGAGCACTTGTCTGCGGGTGACTCATTCTCACCCTGTGAGGGGCTCTCTGGAGGGTGTGGATGTGAAGTCTCCCTCCCTCCATGAGCAGCCTGCAATGATGTCAAGCTCACCATAGTGAAAGAAATCCTCCTGCTTTGCCCAAAGCAGCATTAGCCGCCAACTTCTGCTGCTCCTCATCTAAAGCATACATGGCAAAATGGACACCCTGGTCATGGTTTCCAGTTGTATCAAAACTGGGTACTCACCCCTTTTCCGGCTGATGCATGGGAGGGGCTGGCTATCCACTCAGGTTTTGTGTTCTGTGTAAGGAGACAGGGGGAGCACACTTATCCACGTCTTTTTGTGATGTTTCTTGCCATGGGGACATGAGTAGGAACTGCAGAAAGGAAGGACTTGGGTGTGTTTTGTTTTCCTCTCAAAGGCATGGATAATGTGATGGGTGGTCCTTCTCTGGTAGTGCTGCCTTGAAGTCTGCTGAGCATTGGGTTGTCTGAGTTTGTGTGTTATTGTGCTGTTTCTTGCCCTGGGCTGGGGAAGCCAGGCTAGCTCTGTACATTGGCATGAATATCCTAGGAAATGTGGGAAAATTCTGTAGGCTCAATAAGTCTTTTTTTTGGTTAAGGCTTTTGTGGGTTTGGTTTTCTAAGAAGGCTTGGTGAAATTTTGTGCTTGGACTTTTTACAGGTTTTTTTTTAGTTGGGTTTTGGTTTTGGTTTTTTTGTCTTTAGGCAGAATCTCAACAGTATGGACCAGACCAGAGTGGGTCAGAGATGAAATGCATTCAGCAAGGCAGTAAAACAGAGTTCCTTGAACAAAACCATCACTAATTTACAATAAATTATGCAGTAAATTTATGTATCACTAAGTTATCAGGAACACAGTGGTCACTGTTCACTTTCTTACGGACCTAAAGCTGGTTACCAGAGCCCATGGTTTGGTGTCATGATTTCACCTGAATTTTCTTTTTTTCACCTCAGCTTTTTGCTTTGCTTTTCTTTTTAAATCACCAGCTTTTTTTTACCCATAGCTGCCCCTCTAAGGGTATGAGGGGATAGTGTGTCCAAAATGCAATCAAAGAAATATTTTGAGAGCCCTCTCAGAGCTGTTTAAGAAATCTGGGCCGGCTATGAATGCTGGCTTTATGCAGCGCAGTTTTGAAGTAGGAGTGAGTCACTAAAAAACAATCTCTGCTGTCTCCGTGTTCAACTTTGACTTTATTAAGAAAAAGAGAAAGAAAATTAACACAATCCCATTCACTGCCGAAATACACGTTGATCCTTTAATCCTCAGGGTGTCATTGGGAACTGCTTCCTCCTCGAAAGAATCGCTGTATTGACGCAAGGTTTAATTGTGCAATTACACGCGTGCGTTCTTCTCCTGGGCTTTGCAGAGCCGGGCTCTGTGGCTGGAATGCTAATGGGGAAGCCACTGATACCATCTCGTGGCACACGCAGCCTGAATGCAGCCTCCCAGCTGGCAGCAGCCCCCAGGTACCTGCCTCCATGGTCTGTCCCAGGCTTTTCAGGCAGGAAATCAAAGATGGGAATTGCAGCCGAGCAAGGACTGGAGTTTGGGCTGGAGCCCAAAACTCTGTCGCCTCTTAGTTTGGTGTAGCTGCCCTTGGTGGAAGCTGGAGGTTCTGGTGCCCAATCCCTGCTCGCCAGTGCCTGAGAGCAGTGGCTGGCAGGTACCAGCTGGGATTCTGCTCAGGCTCCCTGTCTGTGAGCTGAAAATATGCCTGGAAATATGTCTGCAAATGCCTGGCCAGTGGCCTCTCTCCTGCTCCTGGTCCACTGCCTGATGCCCACATGCTGCACATACCTTTGTGGGATTGAGCTTTTCATGGAAGATTTGCTGAAAGCATTACTTCAAAGCTACTTGGGAAGTGCCCTGCACATGTATTTGTACATATGTATGTACCTATATACACCCACACATGCTTGTTTGGCCTGGCCCTGCTTTCCAAGAGCTGCATTTGCTGTAAAGTTCTCCAGGTTTTTTGGATGCTTCACTTGTGCCACCGCTGACTTCAGGGGCATGTGACAGGAGCTGGAGAGCCTCTGTGAGCCTTTGCTGTGTTACTGTCATGTCTTGATTCAGAAACTGAACTCTGATTGCATTCATTTGGCTCATACTAATTGACCCTGATGGGAGCAGGTTGTGAAGGAACATAGAGTAGCTCCTCACTTTGCTGCCCTTGGGAGGTGTGGTGAAGGTTGGGATTTACCTGCCAATAAGTACAGGGGCTGGTTAAGTGTCAGATGGGAAGAAATGCAGCCCTCCTCCAGCTGGCTTTGGATCCTAGGATTTTTTGGTGGTCAGTCTGTTCACCAGTACATTACTATTAGTGGTTTCATCATCAATTCTGCTTTCCCAGCAGCATTAAGGATGGAGTTTCCAGAAGGGTAATCCTAGCTGTCAGCCACTTGTCCCTTCTCCATGGCCACAGGCTACCAACTGAGCCTTGCACTGGGCCACACCACGGGTCCTGTGGCAAGTGGCCATCCCACTTTTTGAAACCTTTTTGAACTCTTTAAAGGATGCTTTTAATGCATCCACCACATCTTACCTTTTGGCTTCAGGAAAGTGGAAGAGAGAATCTTTTTTCAGGTTATTAAGCAGTGCTTGGCTTGGGCTCCTGGCCTCCAGGTCCCTCTGCTCATGTTCTCTTCCTGTTTCTCTGAAAGTTTTAAGTCAGGACAAGCTGCATCTAGTTCATGTTGGCAAAAACTAGTCCTCCTTGAGCCTAGTTCCTCCTAGTCCTATGTTCAAGTGTTTGCTCCCTGCAGCCAAAATCTTTGCATCCTCCTGAAAGCAGGAGCTTGGGACACATCAGTCCCATGCAGGACAGGACAATGCGCTTTATTCCTCTGTTTCATGGCAAGGCTGAAAACACAAAAAGAATAGTGGGCAGCTGTGGTCTTAGCTGACAGCTGAGAGGGGCTTTGCTAGCAGAAATCCCCAGGGAAGACCAAGGAGGCTGCTGACAAATGTCAGGAAGAGGCTCTCGCTAAAGATTAAAAAGCAGAGGAATTATAAATAACATGCTGAAGCACACAGATAGAGTTACCCAAGTTATTCTGACCATGAAGACCAGGACAGTAAAGGCCCTTAATCTCTCATTAATCACCAAGAAGCTGGAAGAGGCCATACAATGAACTCAGCTGCCAAAGCTGCTGTGCCCTTTTGCTCCCTTTAATTTAATTGTATTAGCCCTGCCCGCAGCCTTTGTTCTTCCACCCTGCTCAGGAAATCTGCTGCTGGGTTTGGCAGGGCTCACTCTGGTTCCACATGGCTGGTTTGTGGACAGCCAGGAGCGATGAGAGGGAGAGCAGGAAGGGGAAGAGGATGGGAAAAGGTCCCATGGGAGCAACCTGCTTGATGTACTTCATTTATCTTAATAGTGACACTGCGTCCCTTCCTGGTGAAGCTTCCTCCTGATAAGCCAAACAGAGAAAACTGAATGCAAAAGGACTCTGGCTGAGAGCAGAGCTAGGAGCTCATGTTTAAATTTTAAAATAAAAAAACAGACGAGTGACCACGAGCCAGCTCTCATTCAGCAGGAGCTGCTAATCCAGCAAAGCATTCCTACCACCGACTCCCTTGGTTTCACTTCATCTCTCTTCAATGAGCCAACAAACAAATGCAAAAGGTGGTTTCCTGGACACAGGTGGGTTATGTGGAATTTCAGCATTTGTCCCTGCTGAAGGATGAGACAGCACAGCAGCTAACTGGAGGCTGTACCTTCCTCACCCTTCCATCAAGGAATGACAGTGCTTAATGCATGGAAAAACATGGAGCACTTACAGAAAGATGTGCTTAGGAAGAGGGGCTTTCAGATGACTTTGAATGCTTCAAGCTTGTCTGGGAAACACAGCTTTGAGCTCCATATTTTAGTGGATTTCTCTGATTTCAGCAACCAGCTGTACAAAATTCCATAAATCCGTTACATCAAGCCCAAGGTTTCCCAAATATGTAAATTGTCAAGGTTCTCCTCTCCCTTTCACAGCAATGAATTAACAGTTCTATGCTTGCAGTGGAGTAAGTGCAGGGCATTGCTTGCTTATAGTTTCACAGAGGGATCCTTCCATCATTGCTCGCTGTAATTCTTCTTGGATTTGAAGAGTAAAACATGTTTACATTGGTATGTAGGATTCTGGACTACCTCAGGGAAAAGTAGAACTGGAAAGGAAGTTTTTCTGGCTGATGAAAAATTTTGAGATGTGTTTTTTACATATCAGAACGAAAGCTTGAAATATGGAAACTCCCAGAAAGAAAAACAACAAAGCAAAACCAAAAAATACCCCCACAAAACCCCCCCACATTTAGCCAGCTGACACTACTTATTTTGGTGGTTTTATCCTTTTTATTTTCTTAGTAAATTTACTTTATGTTGCAATGCGAAGTAGAAATTCTGGATGTCTTGGATAAAAATTTTTGTCCACAAATTTGATTTCAGTAGTTACGGAACTGCTTGGCATATAATTTTAATTTAGAAAGTGGCAATCTGCTGCACTAAAAATGAGAAGCAATGATCCAGTAAATGACTAATTTTGTGGTCTGAATTAATTAGTGAAGCAGCTTGGTGGATAGAAGGCAGCAGGTCTAAATTACTGTGCTAAGTCCTTTTGCAGAAAGATATTATCTGGCTTTGTTGTTTTAATAATAATTAGTGAGAATTAAAACATTCAGCTGGGATTTTTGGTGTTACTATTAGCAGGAATATATGTATGTGTGTATATATATATATATATTTATATTTGTTCTTTGATGCTTTTCTTGCTTGTTTGCATCTAAATCCTTGACTGTCTTGCTCTGTGACTTAAATAATACTCCAGAAATTATTCAGACTGCACCTTTGTCTAGCATGGAGGAAACTTGAGGCTTTTACAATTAGTGCTGCTGGTTATTCCATGAAAAACATACACCATAGTCTGACGAGGAAATCAGCAGTAAGGAGCCAGGCAATCAGCAGTCTCTCATCAGCAGGCTCACAGGGAGCATCAGCTGGGGGCTCACAGCTCACTTTTACATCTTATATATATCAGCACAGGTTGCTGAAAATGCAGGGATGGCACACTCACCTCCAAGTCTGCATGGACCTGCACAGCTCCAAAGCCTTCTCTGGTGAAATCCAGGCATTACTTTTCTGAAGTCCAAAATGCTTAAATTTTGGTGCCTCCAAGGCACCATGGTGGTCACTTTGTCTTGTGCTCTCCATGATACCAGCCTTAGGTGTTTCTGCTGGGCATTCCCACCCCAAACCTGCTTCCTGTGGTTGGTTTTAAGCACATGTTTTAGGAAACCCTACAACTAACTGGGTTCTCATAATGGGGGAGACTTTTAATGAGATGGTTTGGTGGATAATTGCTCTCACTGTTAAAACAAGTTTCTCTCTGTTTTCAGCTTGACTTCCCTCGGTTTCAGTCTTCCAGCCCTGGACTTTGCTCTACTGTGTTTGTCAAAATTAAAGCCCTGTAGAGTGTGGAATCTTCCTCCATGCCCTTAAAGACTAGGAGGAGTCATTTCCTAATCTTCTTTTTTACAAGGACAGTGATAATTGAGGACTAATTACTGGCTCTATTGACTTTTTTGTGTTTGTGGTTTTTAGATAAGTTGTAATTGTTCCTTTTTATCATTGTACAGCTATAGTTAATAATTGCTGTTCACTGTGCCTACATCCAAGGATGTGGCCCCACTTCTGTTAAGATTCGATATTTGGGGCTCTGAGGGATAGTTGAAGGGGTATTGGTTTCGTTTTTGGCACATTTGGGGGAAAGTAGGTGCATCAGTCAAAATGCTGTTTGCCTTCTCTGAAAGTTTTGTAATCGTGTTTTTTTTTTTTTAGTGCCTCATTTTCAAATGATATTGTCTCTCTGGTGCATTTAGTTCTGCTTGTAGGTCATATTCTACCATCTTTAATCATCTTGAGTACTTTCTTCACTTTCCTTAGCTTCATTTGATTTCACTGAGAAATTTCAAGGAGTGAGATGATACTTAGGTGAATGAAATTGGGGATTAGATGGGGATTAGATGGATTCTAACAAGCAGATGCTGTGCTTTCTGTGGGAAGATTTCTAAGCTTCATTAAACCACGAAGAGCTCTTTTTCCCTGACACTTGAGATTTAAAAGCATTGTATTATACCCTATTATTAATAAAAATTATAAACTATCTTGATAGCAATAGCCATCTTTTGGTGAAATTTCATACTGTGGTCCTATCCAAACCCCCCATGAAAGGATGTGAGTTCTTTTAATGCCTTATGTACTGTGACTTCAAGAGGAATTGTTCCTCATCCAAATGCCCGAGCCTTTGCAGGGTGGAGGTATAAATATCTTGTTTATGGTATTTATCCAGTTACCTGTATTTTTTTCTGTTGGCAGCATTTATGTTCCTACATATGTTGGGCTGGTGGGAAGTCTCATCAACACCCTGATAGCAATGGTTTGGATCCCTTCACAGACTAAACCAAAGTCAGACCATCAGGTGACAGAGCACAGTACGTATATGGTGTTTCTGGTAAACAGTACATGAAACAGGACAGGGGATTGACATGCTGCAAGAACTGCTGAAGGACCTTGGAGTTGCATTTAAGGGCAAAAAGGTCCCAGCCTTGAGATGCCGACACTTCAGTGTCTAAGCTGTGCTTACAGAAGAGTATTATTCCAAATATATTGATCACTGCCATGCAGAATTGCAGTCTTCCAGCCCAGACTTGTGTCTCAGAAAAGGTGACTGTGGACCCCTTTCTGGGGTTAGTTTGGTCTGAGAGGGGAGGCAACCCCACTGTCTCAGAGGGTTCCTCTGCATGCAGACCTGGCACCAGCTCCCAACCTCCTGAGATGTGGCTTTTGGGTGGTGAACCCCAGCAGAGTCCCAGAGTTTCTTGCTTATTACCCTTACCCTGTATAGTATAAACAGAGTATTAACCCTTACGTCATCTTCTGCAGGCACACCACAGTCTGGCAGCTTGTTCAGCATCAGAGAAATCCTGCGTCTGATGAAGTTCCCAGGAGTAATGGAAGTTTTCATAGTCAAGGTCTTCGCTGGACTTCCCATAGGTAAATCTCACCCATTGCCCATGCTTGCTGATGTATTTAAAATAGGATGACATATACTGTGGGCCAGGCTTGTCTCAAGTCACTGAAAGCACATTGGTTTTGATCACAGAGCAATGAGGATCCACCTCCTAACCTCATGTTGGATGTTTTCAGGTCGTCTCAGCTACACAGGGTCAAAATCCTGGGACCTAATGTCAAACACATTACTTGTCATAGGCTGCGTCTGGGAGTTTTGGCAAATCTCTTAATCTTTCCATCCCCCTCACTGCAAATATTTTTGCCTCTTGTATGTCATTTCTCTTTGGGCTGTAAGCTTATCAGAGCAGAAGAAAATTGTTTGTCCTCTGCCAGAAGAGCTGGGGTCCTTCCTGATTTTACTTAGTGATTTTAAGGTGTGTGTGTATCCTAACCTTTTTCCAGAGAACTAAAAATCATTGGTGGATGAGAGGGTCGGGCTGCACGTAGAGGAGCCACAGCATGTTTCTGCCCTTGCACATTGATGGGGTTGCTGGTTCATCTCTTGCTTCTATGTTCTGC
Source organism: Platysteira castanea (assembly GCA_013397175.1). NCBI lineage: Eukaryota > Metazoa > Chordata > Aves > Passeriformes > Platysteira > Platysteira castanea. Next base: position 1,159,456 of record VYXC01011199.1, on the reverse strand, counting down.
TGGGGTTTTTTTTGGTAGGAACCTGCTGCTACCTCAAACCCTTCCCAAACCCATCTGTTTCCCTGCTTCCTCTGAGTCAGTTGCTGTCCTGGCATGGTCCAGATCTCCCTATTTGCCCTGACTACATATCCTGGGCCACAATTTAATAATCTTCAGTTTTGCCTACCCTCTAGCTTCTTTCCCCACACTCTTCACTAGAGACAAGCTGCGTGTCATCCCTGTCAGTGATGTGTAAGGACAAGGTGATGTTCTCTGCCCTTCCACACACAAAGCCTTCACGGCTCTTTTCCCAGTCAAACCCAAAAAGTGCAGCTTCTCTTGATGATGATTTCAAGAACTGGGTTTTGTGCACATCATAGCACGTGTGTATCATGCACCTGAACACACTAAGGCACTTCCCTTCCAAACAGGGATCCTAAGAGGGGACTTAAGGCACCCTAGCTTTTAGACTTTGCATCGTTTTCCAATTCTGGTTTGTCTGGAGAAGCCCTTGAAGTTTAAATAATGTGAAGCAGGATTTAAAAATTAAATTAAAATTTGTCAACTGTAAATTTAGTTTACAAATGAAAGTAAATTTGGCTGTGGAGTGTGGTTGAATCAGAAGGGGAGGGCATTCCTGGGCTTGGCCAGGCTCATCTATTTTTCCTTGCTATGTTTCTGGGGGAACAAGTCCAACTGGAGTTGTAGAACAACATGCAGAGAGGTAAAGGATTTCTGATTTTTTTTTCCTTGTTGTGTGCAGCTGGCACTGGCTGAGATCAGTAACTCCACTTGGTCCTACCCCTGGCACTGGAGACAGGATACAGCCTCAAACCACTGCTGGCTTGACCTAATAGTGAGATTTTTTTGGTTCTTAAGAAGATAAACTTTTAAAACTGTACTCTAAAAAGTGTGTAAAAGGACAGCATTTCGCAGAATGAGACTGATACTTTAAGAAAGTGTTCTTAGCTGATTCCAGCTCATTTCTCATCTTAAAGTAGCATTCATTTCTCTGTTAAAAATGCCTAAGGCTGTGTCCATATGAGCTCTGCACAGTAATTTTCTGTGTGCTCTCTTTTTTCCAAAGGCCAGGCAAAATGCACTTTGCTTTAGTCATTCCTGCCAAAATGCAAATTCCTGCCTGTTACAGAATCCATTCTTTCTCTGTGCACAGCAAAAATGCTCACCCAACCGAAATAAACATCTCCTGCCCAAAACTCCAAGGCAATTTCTAGGCAAAGAGGATGGAGACAGTGAAGCTGGGATTTAAGGCAGGCTGATAGTCTGTCACTGAATGCCTGGGAGTATTTCTGTAAGGGTAGGAGAGGGTTCACTTGAGGCATTCCTGCCACAAGCGTAGCACAGGGAGGAGTGATTAAAATCCTAGTGACTTCTCTTTGCATGTCTCTCTTCAGGTCACTGACCAAACTGATGGCAGCTGAAAGGGGATCTGGCCATCACTAATTCTCTGTGGCTCACAGCTGGAGGCTGAGCTCCTCGTGAGCTCATTTACCTTTCATCTCCAGGCTGCAACTGTATAATTAATTAGATTGCCCAAATTACAGACCGTCCTCTATTTACTTTGTAAACAAGTCTGTGATATACAGCAAAGAAAATCTTTTGTTCCGTATGGATCTCATTGTTGTCTAAAATTAGCTTGTTTGAGACCGAAAGAACCTCCCCGGGAGGGCTGCAGGGCTGGGAACCTCCTCCCTGTGTTGCATAAAAGCAGAGACGTGGGCTCTGTGCCTCTTGCAGGAAAGGAGCTGCCAGGGATTGGACAGGCAGCAGACAGCTCCAGCACAGCCGAGTTACCTTCTCAGCTGACCTGAGAAAAGAGAGCCGCATTGCTTAGTGGTAGATAAGAGACAGAAAGAAAAACAAGAGGATAAAAATACCAAACATAATTCTCATTGACAAGAAATCACCAGGGCCTTGAAAATACTGATAAATAGCTGCTTGTGTGAATCTTTGGCTGCCTAATCCCTTTGGAAAATCTGGTTTCTACATGATTGCTTTAGCACCTGCATCCCATTTTTTAGAGGATTTTCTTTCACGTGTGGAACAGGGTTTTGCAGTGAGCCTTAGGGCTCTGCATCCCATCATTTCCAGTCCAGCGTAGGAGGGCTGAGATGAGCTCCCAGAGGCTGTGCTTGCCTTCTCACACCATCTTGCAGTAAGGATTTCTCAGCTGGCCCTCCAAAACCACAGGCTGCTTTCAGACATGTCACATTGTGGTTTGATTTTTTTGAAAATTGGGTTTGCACCCCCGATTCTCCTTGGTGCTTTTTCTCATCGTTACTGCATCTCACAAATCATTTCCCTGCCTTCTGCTGCATAACCCTTGTTACTCATCCCACTGATGCCAGCTTTTCTAAGGAGTTCACCTCATTCTTAGACCTCCTCGAAAAAGGTGAGGTTTCTGATGGTATTTTATGCCATTTTCCATTTTTTTTCATATCGAGCCTCTCGGTGTGGACTGAAGTTTATCATTATTTATGCGGCTGCACTCAGCTGACCTGTAGCCTACCCAGCTGGGAACCTGCTGAGATCTTTATAAGAAGCTCATGTTCCAATGTGTGTAACATCTTTTTTTAGTTCAGTCTGGGGCTCGCCTCGTGGGTTTCACTAAGAAATGAGTTACCAGTGGGAGAGACCCCCTTAGCTGCTGAAAGAAGAGGGGCAAAGGGGTCTCCCTCCTCCAGGTAGCTTTAAGGGACCATGCAGGCCCAGGGGGTGACACACATCTAAAAACGAGACCTTTGCATCTCCAGGGGAGCTGTGCAGTGTATAACTGTAATTAAAGAGCACAGCCTATGCCCTTGCTCCAGAAGAAAGCAGCTTGTTTGGAGGAGAAAGATCCAAGTCTGCCTTAACTTGATGAGGGACTTCAAAGGGGAGAGGAGCTGTAGAAGCTGGAGCGAAGCACCAGGAAGAAGCATCAGGCATGTCGGAAGGCCAAGCCCCTCCTAGGTGGTACCTGCAGTGGGGTGCAGGATGAAGGGCGAGCGCCTGCTTCGATCTAATCTTCCTACAAGTGAAACCAAGTGTGGTTTTTCTTTCATTTCGTCACGTGTGCCTTTTATAAACATGTGCAACCCTGTTGCCTGATTTGGGTGTTGTGAGTAAATACTGGTATTTGCATGTTACCTTAAGCTGGCTTGAGCTGAGAGCGATTTCAAAGCAACTGGGTAACGACGGGTGCTCTCCGTGGAGGGTTGTGGCAAATCCATAGATCTTCATGAGCCCCAGCTCCCAGGCACCTTCCCCTCACAGATGGAGAGTGGAAGAGCTGGATGCCCTTCCTGCCCCCCATCCCTCTCTCCCAACCCCATGGAGCCAGCCAGGGTGCAGCTACTCCTGTTAGGGGGGAGGATGTGTCTCCAGTGGGGTTCAGGAAGGTGGCAGGTCCTGATGGGAGGGTGGTGCTGCCTCAAGGCGAAGGCTTGGGGTGCTTGGAGAGAGGTTCTCGCTGCTGCAGGTGCTGCACTGGAAGTGCTGGGGTTGGGCTGCTTGATGCAGTGGGCTTGTTTGTTAAGGAGCGAGTCCTCCTCAGCATTTGAACCAGCAATCTGGAATCACTCTCTTCATCCTTCCAGGAAAAGCTGGCAAACTCTTCCCATGGCATGTCACTTTGTCAGGCCACCAGCTGTCTTCTCAGTCCTGACACATTGCCTCCTGGATTCTGTGTTTTTCAGGAAGGAGAGGAACACAGCTCCCTTTTTACCCAGTCTTTGTAGCTCAGAGGATCTTACAAGGAAAGGCAGGACTGCTAAAGGTCATCTGGGCTCTTCTTCTCTCCCAGAAGGATCAGTGATCTCCAACAGGCACACTGTGGGGTTCTTCCCACACAGAGAGCCCTGATTTCCTGCTGTCTTGGTCCTTCTCAGGTGCACAAGACACTAGGGGAAGCAGCAGACTCTTACCCCACACCACACTCGAAGTGCAGTGCTTTGACACAATATTTTTAATTTGATGGCTCTCTGTGTAGGATGGGAGCACGTGTGAGCATGCCTGTATTTGTGTGTGTTTGGCAGTGGGGGAAATGCACACTATTGTATTTTCATTTGAGACTGAGTGGACGTTCTCTGTTACCCTTTCCAAAAATTGCCTCAGTTGAAAAGCTGACCTGGTCTGTGCTCTTTCTGTCCATACTTCCCTGACTGCTTGTGTTGACACCGCTATCAGTCCACACAAGAGATTTTTCACGTGCCACCGACATCGTTGCTGAGGTGTGCAGTGAAACCACTGCACTTTGGCTGATGTCACTGGGCTGTTCCCCATGGTGAATATCTGAAGTCAGGCAAAAGGGGCGAGGAATCCAATCAGATTATTTTTATGGTTACAGTCTTGTCTGAACAAATGTTTTCTTGCTCTCTTAGTGGTTAGCCTGGCTTCAGTGATACAAATATTTACCAGTTTATAATTAACAGCTGAAACTACAGCCTACATAGTCACATTATTTAAAGATGAAAGTAAGCGGGATAAAAAAGTTAACATTTAAAGATTAAATTACTACAATGACTTTGGATAGGATTCTGCTCATGTTTATACCCAGTGCTGGCAAACCCAGGGAGAGCTGCTGACTTGGACTGCTGGTGATTGGGAGCAGGGTTTGGGCTATTACAGGCAGTGCAAGTATATTGATGTATTCTTTGCATTAACCCTCCCTCCAGGTTTGTTCATGATTATGTTTTCCATCATCTCTATGGATTTCTTTGGCTTGGAAGCAGTGGAGTCTGGATATCTGATGTCATATTTTGGTGTCCTTCAAATGGTAAGTAAAGTGCAAGTCCCCCTCTTAGATTAGCTTGCCACACTGCTACCTAATTCACTACCTTTTGGACACATGCTCTTCCAAATCCAGGTGCGTTACTGACAGGCAAATCCTAGCTCTGCCATATGGCATTTGGCTTCAAAAAGAGAAGTGACTCCAAATTTATTCTGTTCCTTGGAATGGGAAGAAATTGACGCAAGGAATGTCCTGACAGCTTTCTTCCCCTTGTCCCTCTTTGTGGATTTCTAATCTGTAGAGCTAAAATTTCCTTGGAGTGATATGCCCTGGGTGTTTTAACAAAATTACATTGAAGCTAAAGTGCCTTGGCTGAGGTTTTTCCTGGTGAAGGTTAGTTGATTTACATTTATATAGTAGCACCCTGTACACTCAGGAAAGCAGACACTCTTTCTGGTGTTTTCACAGATCCCTTCAGTGTAGAAGAACTTGTTTCTGCTGCATGGAAACAAGCACAGCAAGCTTGTGATTTCCAAAAAAAGAGAAAAAAAACACAAAACAAAGCACAGGAAGGTGGGTGATGGAACACGGTTAGGAGACTACCGAAATGGGTGAAAGGGAAAAGTCACCTCAATTAGACAGTAATAGGGTCAAAAATATCCAGTGTTGCGTTATAGCAGAGCATTCCTTTTGGAGGAAGAGGCTTAATGATTTTGCAGAAAAAGCAGCAGATGGTTATAACCAAGCCCCAAGGTAAGAATTCAAGTTAAGCAATATCCTGAAGGAGAGTGGTCTTGTTATTAAATCCTCTTCATTTCCTGGGCATTGCCACAGAGTTCCTGTGGGATCTGGAGGAGCTTCTCATTGGGGAAATGGCAGCTTAAGTTGCTTCCCTTGTGACTTGGATTTGGCATGGTGTTTCCAGTCACTTGGGCTCTGGCCTGGTCTCACCAAATCTGGGCATCTTGGTGGAGCAGCTGATGGGCACAGCTGTACATCAGCCACTGGATTCTGCAGAGTAAACTGTCTGGAGCTGAGGAGATGGTGCCTTTGCCGTGTCCCTCCTGTGAGGGTGGCCTGGGACTAGGTGTCTCTTGGTCCTGTGAACATCTCCAACCAGCTGGATGCAGTCCCATTCAGCCTCATTGGAAAGAAGACCAGTTTGCCAGTCCACAGTATGGAAACAGCGTGAAAAGTGGGGTGATCAGCAGCTGCTTTCCAAAGCAAGCCTCTGACCCAAACTCCACTGCTTTCAGAGGCTTTCCCTATGTTAGCCTTTTATGCTGCCTCCTAGACCAGGATCTGCAGGAATCACTCAGGTTTTAGAGAAGTCACTGTCTGATCTCTTCTTCCCCATCTGAATGCAGAAGGACTCCCCACAGCTGGGCTTTTACTTTTAGACATACCAGTTAAACCCCTGCTACATATGGCTACGCTGAAATAAAATTTGGAGTTGCAGCATGGCTGTGGTTGTTTAGAGTTGGGTAACGTGGGCAGCAATAGCCCTTGTAAGGAGTGGCTTTGTGTTGCTTGATGGAGCCTGGACGCTGCTGTTAGGTCCAGGATATCTGTCTTGAGGACACTGCTGTTATGTCTGGAATATCTGTCTGCCTTCACTGCTATTGTTCCCCGGGTTAGTTTGGTTGAAACTGCTGTAGATAAGGTTACCTCCTCTGCCATGCTGGGGCACCCCACACAGAGACACAGCCCTGGAAGATACGGGAATTACAGCATCCACTCTGCTTCCTAATGGATAGTCAGATGTCAGTGCTTACCAGGGATCTGACCCTTCCCAGAGTCACAGAGTTTCATCCCACAGAGGCCAATCATGCCTACTGCCACAGTTCAACCCAGCAGGGGCCTGCGGGCTCAGGTGCAGTATCTACTCTTCTGGGGAGTCTTTGCCTTGGGACATTTGGCACAGAAACTGGCTTTTATCAGCCAGGCAATTTTCTTTCATCTGTCCATGCAGTTTCTATCCATGTTGCTATGCCTATTCTACAGTGCATGGCTCTGGACATCAGAAATACAGGAGTGAAGTGGTCATAGGATACAAACTTTTCTTCATGTTGGCGATTTGAGGTTTGCTATCAGAACACCAAAATGAAAAGGGGAAAAAACGCTCAAGTCTTAAAAGCCCAGGACACCTGATTTTTGGTGACAGCAAAGCCATCTCACCTGAGAGCTTGCAAAGCACTGTTTTCTGCTTTGTCACTTCTTCTTTCCCCTTTATCACTGGCAGTTCCAAACTCTACTCTGGTTTATGCAGGACAAGATCCTCAACTGGACCATATTAAACTCTGGCTTTTAAATTATTTTAAAACAATAGAATTTGTGTCTTTATTTTCAGGTCTCCACCCAAAGATATCTCTTGAGGATGGTGTCTGGGTTAATGTTTTCTGGCTGCTTTCTGTTTGGGTAGCTCTAGCAGGCAAGGAATAGGAGTGTGCTGGCTCTGTCCTGCTGAGCCCCAGAGCTGCTTGTGTGCCTTCCTGCTGCCTAAGCTGGCATTTCAGATGCATTTGTTTCTGCTGTACAGTGAATTGATACTGCTGAGATACAAATGCAGATTAAGGTGCAAGTGAATTCCACCAATCTGGGTAGGCGAATGATGATTAATATCTGCTGACTGGCTTCCCCACTTCACTGAGGAAATTATAGCTTTATTCATAAGGAATATAATGTAATTTTCAATGAATTTCATCAACCAGATCCTCAGCTTTGATTTTTTTTTTTTTTTTATTCCTTAGTTTGCCTCTCTGTAAATCATTGTTAGGATTTTCCCATACTCTTGGACTTTCCCTGAGCCCTCTTGTTAGAGGAAACCTGTCCCCCATGTTTGGATCTCTTCCTGGACTTGGAAAATGATAGTGTTTAAGGACTTTTATAGCTGGAAGGGGACATCAAAGATATTAAGGGGAAAATTATTTCTTTGTGTTATTGTAGTTTCTAATTTTTAAATTAAATATTCTCAAAACTAACATATTCCTCTTACAGAAGGCAATGTTGCAGCTCCCTTTCCCAGCCTGATCAGCAGTCCCAGGATGACTCAAATAGTGATGGTGTCTTCCTGCCTTCCTCTCCCACCCCAAGGATATTATGCTCCAATTGCTTAATCTAGTTTTTCAGCTTCCCAACCTCATTTGACCTGCTGTGGTGAGAAGTGGCCAATGCACTGTAAGAATCTGTTTCTCCTCATCCCTCTCATTCAAGCCAGCTGCAGAGTACCTGGAGAGGAGATTCTGAGAGGCTTTGAGTCAGTCCACGTAGTTTTAAGTAGGCAACTCAAGCTCTTTGTCACTGCTATCTCAAACAGCTCTTTGCACGGGGAATCAGCACAGAAATGCAGATGGAGGATGTTAGTTTAGGCACACCACTAATTCAGCCATCACCCGAGGGATCCCATCCAGAGCTCCTCAGCCTCACCTCACCATGTGGTGAGCATCATCTAATAGCAGGGGACACGGGAAAGTGTGGGTCAGGTTTCGGTGCAGTGAGGGGGGAGAGGAGGGTCTGGGTCAGGACAGAGCCAGGCAAGGTCAGAAAAGGGGAGGAATTGGGACAGCACTGAGACAAAGAATTGTCTGATAAGGAAACAGAGTTGTGGCTTGGAAAACGGAATATGACCGAGGCTGGAACAGACTGATGGGGAAATGAGAGTAGCACATGGGGGTAATTCAAGCAATCCAGGTCTCTGCAGTGATTCTTGAAGCACCCTGAAAGTGTGAGGCTGTCTGATGAGCTGGGACTGTGCCAGTTGAAGAGAAGTCATGTGGGAGATAACTAAATGAGGAGAGGAAGGCAGACAGCATGAGAGCTGCCTCTGCACCAGGCAGCCTGCACTGCAGAGATTCCCTTGCTCATGATGTGCTTGAAGCATCTTTATCTGATCACTGGTAGGTCTCCAGGCAGGAGGTATGAGAGCCCGTCAGGGACACAATCCCTCTGTCCTCCAGGGCTGGGCTTCCAGAGTCCTCTCATCTGAGAAGCCATTCAAATGAAATTTCCCTCATAGTGAATGCCTGCGAGTGTGAAATGCCATTCAATCTCCCTCCAGAGAATAATTAATTTCATGATGGTTTAAAATAATTTAATTTTGCGTAATAGACAAAAATGAGCCTAGACTCCTTTTGGGTTTTTTTTGAGTTTGCAAGTGTGATAGCATGGAGACCTTCCAGGTGTAGTATGTGGCTTGGAAAATACTGCTGGAGGATTAGGCAAGTGAAATACCTGGAGTCCCTGGTTGATATCTCAAGTCACATCTGATGCTTAGATTTCAAACCACAGGAGGGGGTGGGGGAAACTTTCCTTTAAGAACTTTTTCTCAAAAAAAAAAACCCAAAGCAAAATGCACCAAACAAAACTCTGGGTGGGACAAAGGGGTAGATATTTATAACCCTGAGGATCAAGAAATCATAAGACATCTGTTCTATTTACTGCATTTAAAGTTGTATTGTTATACAAACTCCACCTCTAGCTGTGCAGCTTCTGGAGGGACAAGTTGGTACGGAGTGATCCTGAAAAGATGAGAGAGATTCCTGGAGGAGAGATTTACATTGCGTATCATCTTATCACCAGTCTGTCCCTCTCACTTTTTTTTTTCCCCTGCACAGCAAAAGAGATGATTAAAGAGCCGGGGATTTAATTACAGCCAGGTATGCCTAGGGGGAAAACCCACTTTGTGAAAGGACCTTGCAACAACAAACAGAAAGTTCTCCAGTTTCCTCGCTTTGAAGGATTTATATCTGTGGAGGGGGGTGGGTTGGAGGGGGAAAGAAAGTGATTAGGCTGGAGTTTGCAAAACACACCATCCTCTTCCCCCTGTCTGGCAAAGTGCTGCCTTCAGCAGTTTGGTCCTCCCCATCAGCCCTCCTTCCAGTCCCACCACTCTCCTGCTCCTCTACAAGACCTGAACTACTCAAGTGCTTTCTGGCATCGCTGTGTCAGTAAAACAGCTCCCTTTTCCCCCAGCCAGGGTTTTGCACCACGTTCAGCCCGTGCAGAAAAGCCCCATGGTTTGTGCTGACCCCCGTGGTCTGCCCCAGCCGGTGCCCACCTGCACATCCCTCCCCAGCCAGCACTCGCCTGGGAACTGCCAGCCGGCACAATTTCAAAGGCGAGATACGGGTCCAGGGCGTGGGAGGCTGCTTCTGATGTGAATCATCCTATCTGTGCTAGGGATGGGGCCCTGCATCTTCTCTGCGAGGCTGTACCAGCTTATCTGGCCTGCTGTGTCTGCCTTTCCGACCTTCTCACAGCTTTTCACTTCCAAGCTGTCAGGTGAAAGGGAACTTATTTTGTTGCTGGGCTCTGTCAAGGTTTCAGTTGGTGCTGATGGAAGAATCTTTAGAAACAGTCCCATGTCCTCCAAGCATCTGCATAACTCCTCTGACCTCCACAGGTGAGGTCAGCTTCTTGCAGGTGCCAGTCAGCTCAGCAGCAGCTCCGTGCAGCAAGGCTAGTACTTCAAAAGTCTTCCAAAAACTAGCACCTTAGACCTTCAAACAGAAACAATCTTTTCCATCCTGTAAGGGGTTCCTGAAATTGGTTAGAGGTTAACAGTCAAATGAGTAATTGGCCTTTCTGAGCAAATGGGAGCTCCTGCTTTCCCAGAACCAAACCCAGTGATAGAGGCAGAGAGTATTTTTCCATGTGATTTGCTGGACTAGTGTAACAAATCCCCAGCTTGGTGAATCCAGAAAATGATGAACAGAGATTTGGCTGTTCTTATGCATTTATTGGGAGACTTATTTGCCTTTAAAGAAGGAGAGGGGGGAGGAAAAAAAAGATGAGTTGGTTTTTCCTGTGACATGTGTACACAGCCACAGGCAGTGCCTGTTATTTCACTTGCAAACAATTTCCTCTCTCTTTTGTTTATTGATGACAGAAGGCATTCCAGCCAGGTACACTGGCTCTTCCCCGACTTCAAAGGAGGTCAGGTTACAAAGGCAAGCACCATCCAGGCAAAATGAAATGCAGGAGGGGAAGGCCCAGCGCAGTCGATCTCAAGGGGAGTTTATGTGCAAGGAAAAAGCCCAGAACCCACCAGTAAGAATAAAAATAAGGATAAATTCCATTTATCAGCTACCGGGGCTTGTCCATGGGAGTGGTGATGGCCAAGTCATCTGGGATGTCCCCGCTACCTGCTGGTAAAGGCAGCACATGTGCAGGATGTTACATGGGAGAGCACACAGGAGCCACCTTTCATCTTCCCAGATGTGCCTGCACAGGAGTCTGCTGCTCATGCCACCCCAGAGGCTCTGCACCCAGGGAAAACTGCAGGCTGGAAGTAATGGGTTTTCAGGTCTAAATTCAAACTGGAAGTGAGGTCCGAGCTGCTGGTGACTGGAAACGTTATCCAGCGCCTAAATCAAGGCTCTGTGTCCAAAATCAGGATGATGGACCTTGTCAGCCTGGGACTAATAGCTGGAACAGCAGCACCCTTGCTGAGGAGGACGGCAGGCAGCCCAGGTAGCCCATGGGGGGACTGCTGTCTGTACAACCCAAGGATTGCTGCCCAGCCCCAAGGGGAAAGCAGGTGACTTGGGCTCAAGCCTACCCTTGGGAATAGTCCCCTTGCCAAGCTGGTTGATTCAGCAGTGATGTTTTGCCTTGTGCTTTTACTGCCACAGCCCAAGTGATGGGAAAGCCCACGGGGAATGCCAGCATTGGCACGAGGACCATCCCTCTGCTCTGCTGACTCGGGACAGCTCATTCTGCACATCTCCTGGTCCTGCCTGCTCAGAGCCGGCCCCTGCCGCAGTGGTGCTTGTTGCCTTCGCGCAGGGGCTCGTGCGCAGTGACGGCACCGATTTTGGGAACACTGCTCCCATGGCCATCAGACCAGGGACGTTGCTGATGATATACCCTAATGACTCAAGGAAGGGCAGGGACTGGGCTGTGCCTGCACGATGTATCCCAATTAAATATGCCATTCAAGTCTGGGCAAATTGGAAAATGTTTCCTTTCCTCCAGTGGCTCAGCAGAGCTGAACTGGGGTTCGAGTGATGCCACCCCTGAGTCAATCCATGCCCTGTGACAAGGCTCAGCCCCCATCCCATGTGACTCAGCACAGCCCCAGCTGGGCAGAGCCAGTAGGAGGGACTGGGGAGTTGCAAAAAGTTAATGATGATTCTTCCTTTTTTTGGAGCACTCAGCTTAATGAAGCGTTACTCAGTGGCTTCCCCACCCACCCCCGGAGTAGGAGCTGCTGGGGCTGGTATCAGCCTCCTCTCATGGCCACAGCAGGGGTTTTGGTCAGGATGACTCAGGTCACCCTGGGCATTGTCCAGGCCTCGTGCCACAGCAGGTCCGGCAGTGTCCCAGAGGCCGCTTGGCAGGTGACAGGACCCAGGAAGGACACGCAGGGTCTGTGCCAGTGTCACGCCACAGCTGGGCACACGTGAGCCAAGCTCTCAAGCGCTGGCCGAAGGCAGGGACAATGACAAAAAGGAGGCAGGAGCCAGAATGTCTTCTGGGTGTGATGTGCCCTCATGTCAAAAATCCTTTGTGCTCTGAAGCAAAGGGAAGGGTTGAATTTTGATGAGTTTCTACTCAGTTATATACTGTTGGAAATATATTCATTTCGTAGCTATTGTTGTTTATGTCAACTTCATTTTTACTCTATTACTATTTGCTTTTTTGGTTTTGGTTTTTTTTTCCTTTTTTTTCTTTTTAGTTTGCTTTAGTAATTAAATTGCCTTTTTTTTTTTTTTTCCTGGACTGCTTATTATAGATTAACATTTCCTTTCTGTTTAATAACTTACTTTCTCATTTATTTTGCACTCATTTCCTTTCAGCTGAGTTTGGGTTTCCACCTCAGAACTAACACAACAAGGCTGAGTGCAGTGTAGTGTCATTCCTGGTCCAAGCAGACCACTGAAGTTTTCTCCAGGATGGACTGCCACAGAAAAAAAGCCCACCAAAGACACCAAACAAAGCATTTTGAACTAGAGCTCTTCATTCAAGTCAGATGGGTTTTCGTTTGGATCAAACAAACCCTTTCAAGGCAGGGAAAACTCAGTAGATTCCTATCTGTCCCTTCCCTGTATTTCAGTCAGTCAGATTTTGTTTTTACCATGACCTCTTCCAGCCTCTCTCCTCCTGTGTCCGCTTGGGCCAGCATCACCTGAAGTATGGGAGATGCTGAACAGATAAATAAAAGAAGGAACCCTTGCTCTGCAACGTGCTGGAAAAGTCAAATAATTTCTGGGATTTTAATATTTTGCTCTTCCTTCCCTCCCCCCAGTTTTTATTTAAAATCTGTAGAACCAGTTCCCCATCCTTTACATCTGCCTGTACTGCTGGGACTGGATATTAGCATCTCCGTCATACTTGTTTCCTGCCTAAAAATTATGAACCACCCAATTTGTATATTTATAGTTTAAAATAATGGCAAGAGAAGGTACAGACATTTTCCTCCTCTGCTTACAAATGTACAGTTTTTCTTTGGGAGGACTTGCCAAGAATGAAGACCGTAGTATTAACTGTATTTCACAAACACATCACAAGTTAGAAAAGATAGTTTGTATCTGCAAGCGTTTTTAGAAAGTTTCAGTCACTGCTGCTGAGTAGGCAGTGATAGTAAACCCAGGTGTGCACCTAAGGCTTCCAGCTGATGGGATGGATCCCTCCCTAGCAGGCAAAATGCTTGAAATCACGCCTTCCAATCATTTACTGTGGCAGTGAGGTCCTTTTCTGTCAAAAAAACCCTGATGGAAGAACCTGTTTCTTTGAAGAAAGTAGCAGTTCTCTTCTGAGTTTGTTTAAATGATGATAAACATCAGGCTTAATGGTGCTCATGTGTTTCTTTGCCAGGTTGTCCAGGGTTTGGTTGTTGGGAAACTCGCTAGTCACTGCACAGAGATGACCCTGCTCAGACTCAGCGTCTTCGTCTTTGCCGGCGTGGGCCTAGGCATGGTAAGGCGGGTGTGATATCATCCACAATGCCTTTAATAACATCACAAGCAGTGACACGAGGTCTGTGAGACCTGGCTGCCAGCTCTGCCCCTGGAAATGCCACCTCTGGCTCTCTCTGGTGGTCTTCAGGGCAGGGAAAGCCAGCTCTCCTGGGCCTCTGCGCAAACAGAGCTGCGCTCAACGTCAGCATTGCGCCAAACCATGATAAAGAGCCGTGTGAGTAATAGTTATGGGGATTAAAAAATATATTAATCTTGCACAGAACCTTGCTATGTCCCTCCTGAGTCACCGGATTTGCACAGAAATCCTGGCCTGGTCTTGTCAGCGACTGCACTTCCTGGACTACCCAGAAAGTAAATGAAGATTACAGTGGGGAAAAATCATTGCAGTTGTACATTGCAGTGAGACAGCGGAGGTTGTGTGCTGTCCTTCTGGGGCTTTATTTTTGTCTAAACCCCCAGCATGAGAGTATTTGGGGAAGGAGGTAGCAAGGCAATAGTTTTGTTCCTCTGTTTTGGGGTAAGTGATGTTAGCTGTTGCTGGTTGTGTCTGCATGGGCGACAGTTGGTGCCAATCTCAAACAGTAATCGGAAAACTGAGTGGATGTAGGCAGCTCTGCTGGGAACTGTGTTTGCTCAGATAAGCCATGTTCAGGGAACTGATAGCTTTGCCCAGGCTGTGGGGATGGAGGAAAGGCTCTCACAGTCCCTGTCAGTGCAGTGGACCCAAAGGACAACTGAGCTGCATCAGCCTTTCAACATTCCCTGCAGGATTTGGCCTCGAGCCTTGCTGCCAGGACGCTGGTGCTCCCACTGCTGCAGGTAGGACGAGTGCCATTCCCACAACCATACCGCAGCCGTGGGGAGGTCAGGGCCAAGTCCTGGAGGGTGTTGAGGTTTGTGGTTCCCAGCTACATGGATGAGATGAAGCACCTACACACCTGAGCTAATCTGAGGCTAAATCGTGTCTGAGATGAGGCTGGGAAGGGAGGATGGATGCAGACCAAGGGTTGGTTCTGAAGATGGAGCATGGTCCCTCTCCCTGGGATTTTTGAGGCTCACAGGGATTCTGTCAAGTGTAGAATGCTTGGGAAGGGTCTCTTCCAATTGGTGTCACGCTTTTGTGGCTGAAATCAGTATTTCCCCTTAGCATGGGACATCTGCACAGAGCTTGATGCTCCTGAGCATGGCCTGGGAAGGACTTTGGAGGTCTCCCCACTGTTTTTGTGTCATTTGTGGGGGCAATTAGGTGGGACCAAGGTGGACCTGGCCCATCTGGAGAGCTGAGCAACCCCAACTAGTACGGGGCAGGGACTGAATCCTTGTGCTGAAGCACGGTCCTATGGGAATCAGGCAGAGCAGCAACATGAATTATATGGCTTTTGTGCACTGAGGTCTCACTGACCTCCAGGGAAGGCTGGAGTCATGTGGAGGTAGGAGAGAAAGCCTTGATGGCAGTGCAGGGGCACACGGAGCAGCACAGATGTCCCAGCGCAGGAAGGCTCACATTGGCTGCACAGAGAGAAGAACCAGGAGCCAGGAAGGGAAATCGTCTTGGAGTTGGCAATTATGCCAAGCCCGGAGGGCTGTGGACATCCTGACAGCACAGGCCTGGGGACAAGGGTCAGCAGTGACTTCCCACGAGAACTATTCATAGGCAAATGCAGCTGTGATCCTCTTTGCCCGGGACGCCTTGTTAAAAAGCGCTCTGTCCAAGTGGCTGCCAAGAAAACATCCGCTTCTGGGGTGGCTTTCTGTCTCGGTGGGGATGAGTGCTGCCACAGCAGCAGCCCCAAATGCAGGAGTTATTGGGTGAAGCTTTTAATCCTGCACAGCTGCTGGTGGAGGAGCCTCCCGCCTGCTGTGCCCTTGCAGCATGTGGCCTCCAAACGCAGCAGTTCCCCTCCACGAAGGATGGAAGTGTGGAGAAAGGCTAGCTGGTAATACAGGACACTCCAGGACCCATCCTAATACCACTGGGAGGGGAGGTGGGCTGAAGCGTTTCTGGAAGGCTGGCACAAGCAGCAGCAGACAGACAGTGCTGCAGCTGGGAAGAGGCTGCAGGATGTTCCCAGCAACAGGCAGCTGGAGAAGGGAAGGGGTGGGCTGGGAGCTCGGCAAAAACACCTGGATGAGGAGAGGGGGGAAGAACCAGTGTCTGATCTACAGATGTGAGCTGGGAGAGCGTGGGCAGGGCTGTAGGAGGGCTTGGCAACTGTGATGGGGAAGTTTTTCCCTTTGTCTGAAGGGACGGCTGTGCCTCATCCTGCCTCGCTGCCTCACTGCCTGCATTTCCCTTCTAAGTTGTCTGCATTTGCTTTTTCAGTTGTCTGCTGAGACTCCTGGTTCTGGCTCTCACCTAAAAAATGCTTTCAGATCCGCTCACCTCAAAAAAACTACTGACTACCCAGCAGCTAAGGAGTAGCAAAGACTGGGCTCTGCCTGGTTTGGTTCTCCTTCGGCCCCAGGGAAGTGAGGAGCCATTTCCCCTTTTTTTACAGGAGACACAGATGTGCCTCTCCTCTCTTCTGCTCACTTGCTCCAGCCCATGAGGGGGTCTGTACAAAGCAGGAGGGATTAAAACTGATTTTTCCTATGAGCTCCGCAGTGTTGTCCTGCAATGACATTTGCCCTAGCAAGGAATTACTCTCCTTCCTTCTGTTTATGTACCAAATACCTGTTCCTCTCTCTTTGTTCTCTGGTTCCTTAATCAGAAGTGCCTAGATCTTAACCAAAATGTAGGCAAAGAGCCCCTTTGAGGAGAAAAACCTGGCTGTGTGTGACTCTAGAGGGGAACTAGGAATAAACCTCAAGATTTCCAAGTCATTTGTGAGCAATGTCTCCAGGCTCCTCCATCTTCTGTAGCCAAGAGGCAGGGACCAGATCTTAGGAACTCCAAAGAATGAAACTTCTGGCTAAACCAGTGACAGAAATGTTTTCCAGCCACAATAACACACCTTGAGACATGGGTTAGGGCAAGAGACTTGCAATAAAGGGGGAATTTCCTTTCCATGCCCCAGAGAAATCCATTCATTTGACCAGCAGGGCTTGTGAATGAGCTAGGAGCCGCTCCAGCCCTACAGCTGAGGGAGCCTCACCGCTTTTGTTTCAGCATTAAACAGCTGGAGGGATGTCTCCGCTAAGAATATGTGCAATAACAAAATCATTACTCTCCCTAATTATGCTCGCTAATGTGCACTGATGGCCAGAAGACCTATTCCAGATTACTGAATTCGGTGAATTTATTAGCGGGGGGAAGCAGCAGAACAGGATTAGAAATCCCAGAGGTACGGTGTTACATAATGCACCATGCTCATTTATTTTGACAGGCTCAGTTTAGTTTTAATTATTTATGATAATGAACCAAAAAGCCTTCTCTAGGCTGTTTTGTATAAGTAATGGAAACTTCCTGAAGTACACCACACACATCTGCTGTTCAACATTTCCTCGGGAGTTGGACAGAAGACAGAAGACAGAAGACAGGGGGAAGGGTGCGGGGACGTCACTAATTCCCAGACGCTAAAAATACCCACGGCAGTGCCGGGGAAACGTGCTGCCAGATTGTAGGGTATCGTTTGCTCCGCATGCTTGGAATAATTCACTGCAGACAAATGGCAGGCTGTGAAAGACCCCGCAACGGCCAAAGCCGCACCACCACGTATCATTTGTGGCTCCCGCAATTTACCCAAGTCATGGGCTTGACTCATGGTTTTCTTCCAGGCTGTTTCTTGCCACAAAGTCACCGTTTGTGCTCTCTAATGATCTGTGGTCCGTTGTGTCCTGTCCCTTAGGCCCTGATGAGGACCGTGTGGCACTACTGCATCATCGCGGTGCCGCTGGTGTTTGCCTTCAGCATGCTGGCCACCATCACCGACAGCATCCTCACCAAGGCTGTGCCCTCCTCCGACACTGGTAAGACTCATCAAAAAAGGGGTTTTCTCAGTTTTGAGTCCACTGGGCACTTCCCAGCTTCCACCACAGCTGTGGAGCACTGGGGCACACTCCTGGTGAGCACCCAGACCTGGCTGGGCACGCGGTGGGTGTCAGCAGAGCAGGTGAACAGGGACTGGCGGGACTAACACAGGATGAACTTGAACAACCTTGAGCAAGCATCCCATGATCTAGTGCTTCCAGTTCTGTGCTGCCTGCTGACATTCATAGTGGTGGGCACTTGAAAGGGAAGGCTTTCCCAAATCCTCCTTTCCATGGAAAGCCAAGGTATGTTAAAAACCCCCAAAAAACGCTGCTCTTCCTCTGTGACAGTGACAGAGAGGGCTGCTTGTTCACACCTTTTAACTTAGGGCATCTCAGGAGGGGATTGTGGATTACTCTTTGCAAACATGCTTTGCTTGATGCAGTAATTGCCCCCCTCTCTCTGTTTTGGCCTTGTTTCAGTCAGAGTTCCTGTATTTCTCTGTGCAAGACAGCAGTGGTAGACACTTAAATCTTTATACCTGGGGCTTTAGTTCTGTTGATGAAGCAAATATGCCTACATTATTGTCATGGGAGCCTGGCTGAGTTTGTGCCAGGATGGAGCTGGCTTAACCCAGTTTGATGTCTTTTGCTCAAGCCCTTTTAGGATTTGCTCCCAGAGCAGGTACCCAAGAGTGTCTCTGCTTTAGCTGAGGCTTTCTGGGACGCCAGTCTGCACTCTTCATCTCCCCTAGCAGCTTTCTGAGCAGATACCTCTGCGCAGACCCTACCAAGAATGGGAGCTGTAGTTTGCACAGCCCATTAGTGAAGTTTATAAAGCACTTTTGAGATGCTTCTGGGTGAAGAGCTTTTCTGAAGATCACTTCAGTAGTTTATTTGTAGAGCTGACCCACTGCATCTCCTACAAATGCTGGGAGCTTGTGATTTTTGAGTGGGATATGTCTACCTGGGAGGACCACTTATCTGCAGTCTTCACCTCCCTGGGAAGAGTTTCAGCCCCTCTGCTCAGCCAGGAAGAAAATTTGCTGCTTCATGACTTGAAGCAATGTTCCTGTGAGGGAGAGCCCAGGGGGGAAGGGCACCAAGCGGCTTTGGGACATACAACCAAGCTGGAATTCATCCAGGCTCTTCTCAAAGGGGTTTTGTGAGGAAAACCAGAACAGTGCTTAGCTTTTGGAGCCCGGAGGCAAGCTTTGGTCAGAGAGGAAAATGGGTTTAGTTGCCTCACCCTGCTCCCTGCTTGCATATGTTGTTGGGCCAGCCTGTGCCTCAGCGGGGTGGGTGGTGTCCCCATGGCAGGGCGGGATGGAGGCAGTCTGCAGAGCTGTGCAGATGCTCAGGAGCAGGTTGCAGGTCATCAGGGAATGCCATGGACTACCGAGGGCTTTTCCCTGCCCATCCATCCTGGGCTGATGTCGCGCCAAGTGCTACTACAAATGCAGAGTTACAGCTGGCTCAAAACTGGGCATACCACGGAGGGATGCTCTGGCACAGAGCACTGTGGCACTGGGGGAAACCTTGTCACTGCAACTCCTCCCTGGCCCTCACCTTTCAAACTGTGCTTTTCCTTGCAGCATTTCTGGGGGAAGAGGCATCTAATGGTCTTGTGCTTGTTTTGGATGTACCCGGGCAGGGGCCAGGGCGAAGGCAGGAATGCCTGACACAGCAGAGCCGGCAGGCTGCCTTTCCACAGCAGCTGCAGCAGTGACGGCGTGGGTGTCTCGCAGAGAAATGCAGCTATTAAAATGCCTGCCATCCATCCCTGGCCGTGGGTGGCACCCCGCAAAGGCTGCTCCACCCATACAGCAGCCTAAAGGCTGTTCCTTCCTCTGCGAGCCCGAGACCGGCTCTGCAAAGAGAGCTTTTTGGTGGCATGTTAGAAACCCTCACTATGAGCGTCATAATCTGGTTTTATGGAAAAGCTTTGCTGTCGCTGTGTCCAAAACCTTAGCACTCGCAACAACTTTCAGTTAATGCAAGGAAATCACGCATTGAGAATTTGCCTTTGGAAGCATCACTTTTGAGCCTTGCTGCTGTCTTTTCCTGATGTTTTTGTCAGCTTCCGGCTTGTAGAACCCATGAAGGTTTTTCTTTGGGTCAGGAAAAGGCTTTCTGAAGGAGCTGGAGTTTGGGCTGAGCTCAAGTGTCCATCTCAGCATGGGGCTGGGACGGATGGGGCGTTGCAGGAGTGTAGCCTGTCCGCCCTTGCTAGACACTGAGTCACCCATCCTTGCATTTTAAATAGGCGTCTCGGAAAGGGAGCAGTGGGAGGTGGCACAGCACCATCCCTTGCACCCATCAGCCTGCTTTAGATCCGATCCAAGGTTGCTTCCGTCCAAGGCTGATGAGTTTGGCGCTTGCTCTTTGCTCATGGCTCAGGCTTTGTGCAGAAGCAAAGGTAGCAGAAATGATTTAATTAGTTTCCCTTTGATTTTTTTTTTCCTTCTCTTCATCTTCAAAGGCAGGAAGAGAAAATTCAGCCCCACGCGCACGTGCTGTTCAGCTGGACGCGTGAGCTGGTGGGAGCCAGCCCTGAGCCTAGGGGGACTTGCATTCACACAAGCACTCCTTGTCAGCCCTGGTCCTTCCCCAAGAATGGAGGTCTTGTTCCTGCACAGATCCCCCCCTGCTCCTGGGGGAGGGAGGCAGGAAGCCCAGCAGAGCCTCCGTGCGTAACGGGCCCATGTGTCCTGATTTTATTTGTGCGTCAGAACCCGAGGAGGAGAGTTTGCAGCCAGGCGGGGCTCGGGGCACTGAGCCCCCCAGCTTTCCTCGAGCTTTGCAGGTTCAAAGGCACCCGCTGGCGACAGTGACCTAATGGTTAAACCCGATTGCGCCATGGGCGTGTGGCTGATCTGGGCCAGTACCATCATCTGAGCCAGGCAACAGGATGTGAGCTGGAAAGGAGTCGCCCGTCTTGGAGAGCCGCCAGCACCCAGCCCTGAAACCTGTGGGAGCACAGGAGATCTGGGGTGGGAGGGGAGGATGGGCTCCCAGCCGACACAGGTCATGCCAGGTATGGGGAAAAGGAAGGGAAAAGAGCTTGGAGAGGGAGAAAAAAGAGCAGGGAAGGCACGGAAGGTGGGACAGCTATGGCAAAGAAGGTGAGCATGTGCGTTGGCAGAGCTGTGCGCAGCAACGCAGGAAATTTTCTGCTGACACGGTGACTTGTCCCAGTTAAAGGTCTTGCCTTAAATGAGATCCATCACATGTGCAGCTTTGCCACAGAACTACGGCCATGCTGCAGAGCTGAGATTTACGATGTCCCAAAGCCTAAGGGCGTCTGACACGAGGGATCTAATTTAAGCCCATTAAACAGAAATTATCTTTCTCAGAAACATGTTGGAGAAGTGCAGAGGGAGAGCCTGGCCTTTTAAGACGATGGGTTTCTGCTCCAGAAAAAAAAAAAAGGAAAGGGAAAAAAGTGCCTCCTCAATCATAAGAGCCAGTTTGGCAATTGCACGTAGTAATTAGTTTAATTCAAATACCTAGAGGGGAAAAAATAATTGCAAAACCTGCCCAGAGAGTTAGGTGGTTGTGGGATGGTTCCCATTGGCAAAGGGTCAAGGCAAGGTCCCACCCATGGCCTTTGTGTTCCCATGCGCGGGAGGAGCGCTCGGCAGCGCTTCCCGGGAGATTTCCCTCTCCACATGGTTACGCCCTTGGCTTGGGCTCATTGCACAAGTATTTTAAGCATGCTGATAAAAGCCCAGCAGTCGCTGCCCAGCATTACATGAACACCTGGTTGCCTGTTCTCTCCGGGAGCTGGGGATCATTTCCCCGTGGCTGCCCACATTAAATATCGCGCTCAGCTCTGTATCTTCTTGCATACAGGACAGCATTCTCCTCATCCTTCCCAGGTGTGTGGCAACACCACCTCAGTGTTTGTCTTAATGGAAAACTGATGCCAGCAGCCCAAATAATCATACCAATAGTAAAAAAATAATTGCAAACATCATTTCGGAGCTGGGCACAAGTTTATTGAATATGCTGCCAGCTTGCTGTTCCTCCAGTGTTGGGGGCTAATGATGTGCTGGCTGGCTGTGTGTTTTCTGCTCCTCTGAACATGACAGCTGTCCTGAACAAAGACTGCAGGACAAAAGAGCGTACTGGGTGTGTGTGGGACAGCCTTGTGTCCCAGGGGATGTCCTGGCCATCCGTCTGCATCCGTCTGTGGAAAAAAACCTTGCCTTTGCCAAACTGGAGGTGCTTCCCCATCCACCAGGTTCCTGTTAAGGATGCAAATGTGAGGGAACTGGCCCAGCCGGGAGAAGGGCTCGCATATCCATCCAAATGGAAATATCCGCTCTTTTTGCAAAGGGGGATGGGGGAATATCTCGAGGGGGTTCTGTCTTTATCTAGGGTTTTATTTATTTATTCTTAAAGACCTAGTTAGGCCTAACCCTCTCACTCCTGCTAGAGAGCTGTCTCTCTGTTTCACACTAGAGAATAAATGGCAGGAGTAGCTTGGGTGGAACAGGGCCCACTCAGGTAATTAGGAGATTGGAAGAATCTGTGTGATTTGCTAGGCAGGCTCAAACATGACCCTAGAAATTACCTCTCCATCCCTAATCCCATGCAGTAGTTACCAGCCCTGCCGGGTGCGATGTTCAGCAGCACCTTCTGGTGCCAAAGGCATCCCTGGACCCTGGTGACAGCAGTGCTGAGCACCCTCTTTGCCTTTTGGGCAGTGCTGCGATTGCCCACACTGCTCAGGGAACAGCTGAGCTGGCTCGTGGTGCAAACTGGTCCCCACAGCTGCAGGAGTCCCTAACCAGAGCAAACCCTAATGGGACTGCTATAAATTAATAGAAGAAGTTATTTGTAGTGATTTGCTACTACTGCAGGGGAGCAGCATCAGGGATGAAGGGGATCCTCTGTGCTCTTCTCTGCTTCTCGATGCCAGGACTTGCTCTCACCCTGTGTGTCTCTGCCATCTCTCCTAGGTGCCATGCTTGGGATCTGCGCCTCAGTGCAGCCCTTGACCCGGACGGTGGGTCCAACCATTGGTGGAGTTTTATATAAACAATTTGGAGTCTCCTCCTTCGGATATTTACAGCTAATGGTCAATTTAGGTTTGTTTGTTTACCTCTTAAAGAGTAAAATCCCACTGGGAGAGATGAAAAGCCAATAATACAGTTGCAAGAAAGTAACCCCCTTATTTTTTCCATAGAAATAAATTCTTCAGTTTTATTTTTGATTTATTTGAACCTAGAATAAAATAATTTGAACAATCCTTGCATTTTGTCAACATTTGCATCTAGAGTAAGGGACAAATGAGTTTGCAAAGGTCTTGGAGCCACACTGGAGCAACTGGGGGCCATGGGACCCCTGGAGCTATTGGGTTCCTCCCATCCTCCTGCAGCAGTGGATGTCATGGTAGGCAACAGCCCCAGACCCTCAGCTGTTGTCAGGCAGCATTCCTGCTTGGATTCACTGAAACTGAAGGGATTAAGAGCCAGTGCCTTTGCTTTGGTTTGGCCTTTTATTTCACCACCCTGAAATGGTACCAAGAAAAAACGAGGGGTAAAACACATCTGCTTTTGAGTGTTTTTTTGTTGCATTAAATGTGTCTCCAGCATTCTCAGGTTAGAGGGGGCACTGGGGCCAAAGGCTTTCAAATCCTGTGGCCAGAGGTTTGCTACATCCACAGCTCAGTCATGTGCAACCCTGCCTTTGCACGAGCTGCCAGCAGTGAGTGAGGAGGATGCAAAACCCCGACGTATCAGGCTGCAGTGCCAGAGCCTCCCCGCCGCTTCCAGAAACTGGGCCAACCCTCCTTCCAGGTTTTTCCCCCCTTCCTGTACTGAGTCTCTCTCGCTCTTACTACAGGCTTATGTAATCGCATACTTTGCAACTTCCTCTAGTGCAAAGTCTCCTGCAAGAATTGCACTGATATTGGGAAGGGGAAATTACCTGCTGGAAATGACCAAGTTTGGAGCAAGTTCTTTGCCTGCTACGCTTGCTGTCCTGAGTGCCAGAGTTGGGCTGTGTGCTGCAGCATTGCTCTCGAGGAAGCCCAGGCCGGTTAGTGAGAATTGAGCCTCACAAAAGAAAACTTCAATACTTTTATCCAAAAAATCAGCTGATTTTTTCTCCAAGCTTCTTGGTCCGGGTGCTATAGGAAAAGAGCCTGCCTCCATTCTTCAGTTATCCTGGAGAAATTTAACTCTGTCTAGAGACTGCAGAGGTGAAGGAGGAGAGGAGAGCGAGTTCAGCTTGCTTTGCCACAAAGCTGTGGAATCCATGGAGCGTTGGCGCTCTTATTCCGAAACCAAGAATCCAGTTTTGTGCCTTAGCACAGCACTAAGCTATGGGGGCTGGGGGAGGACACAGGGCGTTCGCAAAGGGCAGCATTTTCCTGTGGCAGGGAGCCCCTGTGCCTTCTGCAGCTGCCATTACTCGATTTTATGGGAAAGAGCTTCTAGAGGAGCACTTAGGCAAACTGCGGTAGGCTTTTCGATCTCCACCACTGACCAGAACTGAACCTCAACACCTTTTCCCTCCCTGGTCGGGAGACAAGGTCAAACACAAGCGGGTTATCTGGGCTTTCTCCACCTCCCACTGCCCAGTCCAGGGCACCAAAAAGCCAAGCCTTACCCACTCTTTTCAAGCCACTTCACCACTGCTGTATCCACAGATATGCCTCAACAAAAGTTACTGCAGCCCAGAGTACAGTAATAAAAAGTGAACATTTCAAGTAATTTATTTGGAATGGACACATTAATGCAAAAGCAATATTAAGACCAGTAACTGCTGAAAGACATTCAACAAAATAAATACAAATATAGATACTACAAATAATTTAAACTGTGTTTAACACCACCAGTCAGTGTTGAATCTTCCTCGCATCTCATAAATAGAAGATAATAGTTCACAAAGCTGTGCCACTCAAAACACGTGGACGCTTTGCTAGAAGTCCTGTACGAAAGTCTTTGGTTTTTCTTTATGCATCTCAGGCAAAGCTCAGGGTTCTTTGCTCAGCAGCCGCAACGGGCTTGGAAAAAACCAAGCTGCTTCCAGCTCTCTTCTTTGCTTTCCTTCATTGGTACCCTGTCCCATTTCAGTCCAAGACACTCGATCTGGCTTATCATCCAGTGGTATGCTCTAAAGGTACGAAGAGAGAAGTGGGTTAGTTAAACAAGCAGGACATGAAGGCACAGAAAAAAATTGGGGGCTTTCAAGGGAAAGTAAGCACTGAACATTTATTTTCACAGATTTTTTTTTAGCAGATTCTATGAGGAAAGCACTGCCAAGTGTCATGTCTTATTCCCCGCCACCCCCACGCCGTCCGCTCAGCACACTACAGAAGTCCGGCTGCCAGCAGAAATTCCCCGCGATGCATCGGAAAAGGGGCCAAACCCCCTGCGACGGCTCGGGGCAGGGGAGCGCTCGCCGAAAGCCCCGCGCTGGCGCGGCCGGGGACCCTCGCGGGGTGGAGCGGGCGGCCGGGGGTCCCTCCGGCCAGGAGGGGGGCGCGGAGCGCGGGGAGCCCCGCGCCCGTCCGGCTTCCCGAAGCGGGCGCAGGGGAGTAAAATAATTTAAAAAGATCAAAGGAGAAGCCCAGGAAGCGGCGCGGCAGCAGCGCCGAG
>VYXC01011199.1:1121517-1134094 GCA_013397175.1 Platysteira castanea | reverse complement strand
CCGTGCCCGCGGGGCTGCGGGGATGGGGGCGCCGGGGGGGACCCCCGGGAGACAAGGGGAGGGTCCTGGAGGCTGCCAGGGTGGGCTGGGTGTGGGGAGGGGGTGCCTCCCCCAGGGGCTGCCTCCTGGAGGGCCCCGTCTCCGCTGCTGGCGTGCGCAGGGGCACAGTGGCCACCGCATGAGGGGACCCCAGTCCTGTCTGCCCATTCCCCTCCCCACCCATGTTTCTTCTGCCCGTCAAGGATAGTACCCCCCTCGATGAGGATTGGGCCACTGTGATCTGAGACAGCTCCCATCTTGCCCCCATCTTGCCCCTCTGAGCACTCCCTGCCACTTCTCAGATCCCCTCTGGGATATTTTTGGATGCTCCCAAAACTCTGCTCCTAGAGGCCTGGATCTGGGCATCTTCGCGGCATTGGATCTGCCCTGGCATCATCTCCACCTGGGCCAGAGGGGTCTGAGCCGAACCTGTGGTGGGTTGCTGCCATCTCCCATGGGCATCTGGTCTGAGTCCAGCCCCTGGTCACCCCAAAAGACTCAGCCAGGGCCTGACCAAGCCCTCCAGCTTCATTTGAGGGCCTGCATCCCACCAGCTCTGCACCGTCATCATCAGCCATTCCTTTGTCCATTCCTCAGGGCAACCCACCTCTCCAGTTTTGCATTAACACTGTTCCCCCTTACTTTTATCCCCTGCAATCACTGGATTTATCCCATTTTCTTCCCCCTAGCCCACTCTCCCCTCCAGGGAAGGCACCACAGTTACAGCCTGGCCAGTGACCAGCGCCATGGGGAAGTCAGTAAAGGCTGTGGCAGCTGGAGGTGATATTTAAGAGGCACGTGTGAGCCTGCAGTCCCTTCCTCTTGGACACCTTTCATTTTGTCATTCCTTCATGACAGTTGACACCAGGCTGATCCAGCTTCCCAGCCTTAATGCTGCAGCCAAGGGCAGGGCTGTGCTTAAAGAACTTGCTCATGCTGTTTCTCCAGCAGTATTTGCTCAGGTATGTACCATGTGCAGCATCACCCTTTGGACTTTGAGCCCTGTTCTCCTCCATCGCCTTCCTTGATCGACCGGCACCTCTACAGGTGTTTGCGAGCCAAACCCCAGAGCTGAGCTCACAAAGCAAGGCCTGGCCCCTTTGAAGAGGTTGGCAGCGTTCCCAGGGACGTCGGCAGGGTCAGAAGCCCATTTCCCGGGAACAAATCAGAGCTAGAGCCAAACCCATTTCCGCTGCAAATCACCCATCTGCTGGAGTATAGGGCCACACTTTGATAATTCACTGCAGCGTGCACATCTGTGGGGAGGGTCAGAAAAAAGGTGGGGGCTTTGTGATGCTCCCGGGGTTAATGAATGAGGCAGGAATGGTTTGGCTGAGCTTTTCAGGGAGGGATGGGCTGGGAATTGCTCTGGGAAGACCACGGTGGCCATCACCACTTGTGGGGTAGGGGAGAGGCTGCAGAACACATGTGGAGCTGTGCCCTGGCATGTGAAGAGCTGCAGGCTTTTCCCTGAGAGCCAACACTGTATCTCACTTTTCAGTGTGATTTATTTTGTTTCAGTGAGGGGAACAGCCCAGATTGATTTACAATTGGGCTCCATTTTCAGGGCAGATGCTGGTCTGCTCTGTAAAACAAGTTTCTGACCAGAAGGCCCCGTAAGAATAAGGGAGCTGGAGCCAGCCAGGAGCAGAGCTGGATGTTAAGCAGAAATCATTAGGATATTTTTTATTTGGCCCCAAAATGAAACAGGGAATGGTCTTTTTGCACAGGAAATGGGACACCACTTCAAAAAGAACAAAAAAAAACCCAAGCAGCAAGTCAGGAACATACAAGGAACATCTGGAGGAACGCTTCTGGTGTGGAAAGGCTGCAGGACTTGGCATGTTTGTGCACACCTTGCTTCAAATGTTCCAGTAAAAGAACCTGAATTTCCTTTTAAATGAAACTTATATTTGTAGATGCAGGTCAGCAGCCCACTTTGCTCTCTGTTTTTCCACTTTTGCTTTCATCTGAGTGATTTTTCTTGTGCATTTATCCATCATTTTGAAATATTTAAAGCCTCCCCCAGCTGTCACCTCAGTAAACTTGCCTTAATGCTGGCCAAATTAGAAAACTGCTAGGAAAAAAAAAAATGCTCAGATGAAAAAGGTAGGTTCTTGCAGAACAGGGACCCTACTTTTTAACGTGTGTGCATTGTATGAAGGCTTCACTTTTTTACCTAAGATGGGTTAGTTAAGTGGATAAAAAAATAAAAAGAAAGTCCAGTACATTAAAGTACCATAATTTCAGGTCTCTGCCATTGCGACCATGCAGAAATTCTGTAAAATAGGTTTTAAAATTTCATTACATTTACTGAGATAGAAAGCAAAGGTGGCTGTAACTGAATATAAAATGGGCAGCAGAGCCGAATCATGAGAAATCTCCTGCAGGAACATTTCTCAGGAAAGAATGGAGACCTGCAAGGAGCTCAGAGCAATCTGGTCCCGGAAAGGTGGCAATTGCCTACAAGTAAGTAGCACAGCCCTAATCCTGATGCATGCCATGGTAGCTGGTCACTGCTGATACAAGTATATAGCATTAGTTTTGCCTGAGGAAAGAAAAAATATTTATATTGCCCTATTTTTCAAATAATAAGGGTTGATAGCTTAGGTGAAGAGCTGACAGCAGGGTGCTGATTTCATCTCAGCAGCTGGGGAGAGGGGCAAGAGATGCGATGCAGCCCTGCATGGTACCCTGGCACCACAGCTTGGGACAAGTGCCACAGGGTGGTGTGAGTACGTGTGGGTACTGGAAGGCTTTGATAATTAAGGGCCGTGACCAAGCTGCAGCTAATGGGAGCTCCAGGTGATTGCAGCTCAGGTGCTGCTGCCATCCCTGTCCGAGCTGGGGCTGGCAGCTGGGAGGAACCTGTCAGTCCCTCTGGTTTGCGTTCAGTTGTGTTACCAGTGAGAGAAAGAGAAGGCATTTTTTTTCTTGCAACCCAGCACATCACCATGGCTGTGCCTCGGCAGAGTGTGAGCTCCCAAACACAGCTACCACGACTGCCTTTAATATAAAGTCATAAGGCATCAACCCCTCCTTGCCCCCCAAACACAAGACATCTCCAGGAATCTGAAATTTGTCTCTGTTCTTGGAAAGAGGGGGGAAATAACACAGTGGGGCATGTGAAGCAGGGGAAAGTGATGGGAAACAGACTGACATTCAGTCACAGGAGCCTTGTCCCACATGCCCATGTCCTTCTTCCCACTCTTGCCAGGGGTGCTGGCACCACCCCCTGCTTTGCCCCAAATCCATTTCCAGTATACTAGGGGCATTTTTAAAAGCCTATATGGCAATTTGGCATGGAAGTGTGGCTTCATCCCCCTCCCAGGAGAAGGGAACAGCACTGGGCCGCCAAGGGGGGATGTTTTTACATGTGTGTGTGTGTGTGTTGTGTATAGGGATTTTTTTATGGGTGTGGGATGGGATGGCCGCACTGAGCCTTGATGGATGGGCTGGCAGTGCCAGCTCTTCCAGGCTGTATCAATGGCTGTGGCATGACACATGGCTCTGAAGTGAGTGCCTGCTCCAGAGCAGGGATTTGATCATCGTTTCCGAGGATGAGGCATCATGTACCCTGCTCCTGGCAACATCGGGTTGCCTTAGCTACGTGAGTCATGGTAACAAAGCACAGCAGCCATGCAGGCACTGCCAGGAGCAGCCCATGCTTTAAGGTCAAGGATGAGGATGGAGAGGGATCACACTAAGGAAAAATGCAAAAAAAAAAGGTTTTTTTCTCAATTTAACTCCGCAGCAGCTTTCCCCACGTGCCCATCGGTGGGACCTACAGCCCTTTTTGTGGAATTTAGCCATGCGTTTATTTTACTGAGGTTTCCAGCTGGCCCCAACATTGCATCTCCCTCCCAAAAGATGCAGGAACTCAAGCTGCAGCTATCAGCCATTGCAGGGTACTGGCATTCCTGCAGCTGTCTTGGGTTTATTCCCATTCTGTCCCTCTGTAATCCTGGAGCCGTGCATCTCCTCTCCCAGGGGCCCGTCCCTGGAACCCCTAATTTTGCTGGCGTTAATGCAGGCTTCTCAGCAGCAGAGGGAAGTGGAGACTGAAGGCTATAAAATTGCTTTTATTATAGTGATTTCAACATGACATCTGTAGGGGAAAAAGCTGGTTTACAGGACTGACACTGTAATCCTGGCAGCTGAAGTCGATTAGTAACAGAGGAACATATGGTCTTGCATTGTAAATTGCTGCCCTCCATGTTTATATTAGGGCGTAGCTGTATCCACAGGCACTTTTAGCTGGAGCTCACTATAGTGACCACTGGGTCTCCTAGGAAACCTGTACTCAAAAACCCCTAAATAGCTGTAAATTAAAAGTGTGGGTTGTTACTGGGGAAAGTCTGTGATGAGCAGAGATTTTTCCTGTTTTCCCCATTTAATTCCATTTTTTCACATCTTTATACTCCTTAAAATGTTTGGGTTTTGGGGTTTTTTGTTGCCTTTTTTTNTTTTTTTTTTTTTTTTTTAATTAGACTGTTCCAGAGCATCTCTGGGAAGTTTTTGGTTATAGTTCCTTATAATTCTCTTCCTTCAGAAATGTCCTGGGACAAACTGGTGCCGTGGGGTCGCTCCAAACGCCCCTGGTGAGCTGGTGGGTGCCAGTCCCTCTGCAGGCAGGACCTCCTGGAGGCGCGGGGAGCACATCAGGGCCAGCTGCCCACAGTGAAGATGCCCTGTGAGGGGGCTCAGTCTCCCTTGGGGGTGTTCAGGTCTTTCCGTGAACGCAGAGGGAGCTCAGGTAAGTCACTCCAAGATGGCCAAGCTCAGGTGTAGAACCTCCTCTCTTAGGGGCAGTGCACTTGGAAAGGTCTCAGCCAGGGGGGTGAAGGCCACCAAGGCTGTTTGTTAGGTGATGACAGTAAATGATACACAGCAAGGCTGGAGCTTCTGGGTTAATTTAAACAAGGGCAGCAGAGGAAGCCTCTTTGCTCAATCTGTGAGATTCTTTTTTTTTGTACCATACGCAAGCCATGGATTAATCAGCAATAGCACGTAGCCCAGCTTGCTCAATTTACTAATATTTATATCTGACTAAGACTCTTTTTTCCTGAGAAGCTCGAAATGTCTCATCCCACTGACTCAGTGTGTTACCATTACATGTTGTAAACTGCTGCAGACAGTCATGGAGCGGTTGTGAGGGGCTGGGAAGAAAAGACATCATTTCCCATAAGCCGGTCCTTGGCTGTGCTTGGCAGCAGACAGCCAAATAAGGGTGGGAATGTGCCAAATCAAACCTGCCTAGGAGGACTCCAGACCCTTAAGTTCCATACTGGGATTGAAAAGTGGGGGGAGAGGGGCTGTTTTGCTCTCTCTTCCCAGCAGCCTGGGCATGACTCTCTGTGTAGTGTGTTCCTCACTCTGGGATAATGTGTAGGTGTTTAGTTTGGCTATTAAAATAAAAATGGAAGAAGTCTTGTGTTATCTGGTCTTTTGAGCTGTTGGTTCCCCTCCTAACACACATATCTTTGAGCCTCTCGGCCCAGTTTCAGGCCCATTTGGCAGAAATACAACAGGTAGAAAGTTGCTGCAAGGTGCCTGTGTGGCTTGGCCTGGCTTGGGGGAGCCTGGATGCATCTTCGTGCAGGTGAGGAAGGTGTTGGCCCCACAGGCTGGGTTTGGTCCAGGACTGCTGTTTAGATGCTGGTGGACCTCGATACGGCCTGTTCTCACCATCATCTTCACAAAACAGCTTGCTGAGCATCGTGGTGGATGCATGAATACCCTGAGATGTCAGTGGGGAGGAGAGTCCCATAGCCTGGCTGCCGTGGGACCCACGGTGACTCAGTACTTCCCCTTCTGCCAAGGGAATGGAAAGCCCAGCCAGTGGCTTGCCAAGCACGGCCCTGAACTATGAGATTATTTACAGACCCCTCTGAATGCCATCAACATTTTCCCATGTCCAATGAGCTCAGGAGATTGTTTAGGCTACAGCTCACAGTTTTAAAATGATGGGGCATTGTCCTGCTGGGGCATTCCCCTGCTGAAGCATTCAATTTCCCACACTAAGTCTGTTATGACAAATATTTGGGGTATCTTTATTTTTCAGCAGCAGTAACAAATGTCTGAGACCTCAGCCTGGGCTGTCACTGATGAGCCCTTTGCTTAGGAAGTCCCTGGTGGTTTCAGCTCATGCCATTCAGCCTGACATTGCCTGCCTGCCGCCAGCCAGACTTCTACTACCCTGCTGTGCTTTTACCAGGAATTGTGAAGGGCCAGGCCTTGCAGAAATATGCTGACATCACATACTGAAGGTCACTGCTCCACATTACCTGTCCTTTCGAAATCTGCCAAGATCCAGGAAGTGGCTTTTAACCGCCTTTGTCCCGTCTTTATCCGTGTGTGGAGACTGTGGCAGGCCGAGCGCTGACAAGGGCCGGGATGTCCTGTGTCGCACAGGCGTCAGCGTGACCCGTGTCCTCACCTGGCTGTCCCCACAGCACAGGACTGAGCTCCCTGCTTGGCGCATCCTCCTGCCCCCGCATTCTGATTTTTGCCTATTTTTTTTAAACTGCATATAAACTTTTAGAGTAAACACTGAAAAGGATCACAGGACTGCCTAACCACAACATCAGCAAACTTTAGGGAGTTGGGGGGAATATAAGGTCATGGTACTGTCCAGCTTTGGGATGTTTCCTGTCTCCAGGAGGGCTGGGAAGCCATCACAGAGAAACTCCTCTGCATCATTCCCAGCAGTGGCCAGGGCCGGGCTGTGGGAAGCAGCTGGAGGAGAAAGAGCATCCTTTCCCCCCCGGACAGCTGGGGCGTGTGTGGCAGGTCACAGGTGGTAGAGCTGATACTGTGTTTCACGTTGTGCTTTGGCTGCCAATTTTTTCTTCCTTGAGCCAGCACACTGCACTGTGGCAGGTGTGAAGGGAAGCAGTTTGGTGAGGGTTTAGGATTTTTTTCTGTCTGTCCTCTCCCGAGGCTTTTACCTCCTTGCCAGTGTTTCCACTGCTGTGATCTTTACCTGCCACCATTACCCTGCTGCTCCCCTACGAAACCTGTGCCCGTGGCCAGGTCTCTGCTGGTGCAGCCAGCGGGAGCTGAGGATGCCCTGTTGCCTGGCTGGCAGTGCTCAGGAAGGCTGGGGGAAATGGGTGTCTGATATGGTGCACTAAAAAAGGCAAAAATACTCTCTAGGCATCAGCTTCAGGTGTTTCAGTGAAATCTGAGAGCCATGGGAGAGGAACAAATCCTAAAAACATGGGGTAAAGTGGAGAACAGGAATCAGCAATGTGTATTTTTCCCGTTCTGATTGGTTTTCCCAGATCTAACCTGTCACTGATTTGTTTCCCCACTCCAACCACCAAATAAAAGGGTTTGGGGTGAGTTCAACAGTCCTGAGCTGTGGGTGTTGGTTTTTAAACTCCACGTGCTTCCCAATTTGTACCTGTCCTTTGCCTCGTGGCTCGTGCAGTGGGGAATAGCAGGAGTCCACTTGCTCCTCGAGTTAATATTTGCCAATGGGGCTCAAATGTAAAAGCCAAACTTTCTTCTTTCCCGCTGGTTACTCAGCCCACCTCATGCTCAAACACCTGGCCCCACCTGGGCAAATATTTGCAACGAGTAGGTCAGGGCATGTCCCACCGGGCTGAGAGCTGGAGCTGGGGCTGGGCGAGCATCAGTGATGCTGTTACGCTCCTCCTGGTGGTCCCTGTGCCACTTGGCTGAGCCGGGAGGTGTGAAAGGGAAATCCTAGGCCATAAAAAGCTGAGGATTTTATTTTTTTTTTCTGCTCTGTCAGAGAAACTACAATTTGGTGGCAGGGTGGAATGGCTTTGAAGAAACCTCTGTGCATTTTGTGGAGGGAGCAAAATGCCAGCGTTTTAGGAGATGGGTTTGAGCCCGGTGGCCCCGTGGCCCAGGGCAGTGTGGGAGCCCAGTGACTGCAGCCTTTACGAGTGGAAAAAAAGATGAAGGGAGAAAGTTTGTGATAAAGCAGGGAGGCAGTTAAGAGGAGGAAATGAGGGTGCTTGGCATGTAACCTTGGCCAGGCTCTGCTTCCTAGGGACGAGCCAAAAATAGATTTCCCTGGAGGCAGGGCAGCCAGCACCCAGGGTAAAGCTCCTGAATGATGAGCTAGGAGGATGCAGTCGTGGCATAGAGGGTCGGGAGGAGCAGGACAGAGATGTTATGCTCAGCCAAGGGCATCCTGCTGCTTTACTGGGGGCAGCTTTGTTCCCCATTCCCAGGGGTTTTCCCTGGATCCCATACTTTCCCCCTTGACACATCCTCTGTCAGCTCAGTGGGGCTCTCCAGTGTTTGGTACAGCTGCAGGCGAGGAAGTTACCTGTATTGATCTGAAAACTCAGGACCTTTCTAATGCTGTGTGATAGCTTAAAAC
Organism: Platysteira castanea; assembly: GCA_013397175.1. NCBI lineage: Eukaryota > Metazoa > Chordata > Aves > Passeriformes > Platysteira > Platysteira castanea. The sequence continues at coordinate 1,125,693 of VYXC01011199.1, read as the reverse complement.
ACAGAAACCCCTTTCCTGTGGGGTAATCACTGAGAGCTGGCTGGGACAAATATCACAGAAGTTTAGCTATTAATCCCAGATTACTGGTATCTTTTAGATGAGGGGTCCTTCCTTCAGCCAAGGACAGGTAGCCCTGACTGCCATTTACCACCCAGGATGGGTTTATCTGAGCTTCTCTGGAGGTGTTGTAACCACGGTTGCTACAGCAGGGATCAACTGCTTTAAATTCCTTGTTTCCTCAATCCATTTATCAACTATCGGACATTTGAAGTGTGGAGTCCTGCTGGCCTTTGGAGCCTGGAAATAACCCCTAAACGGAGCAAAACGAGTTAAATGGCTTGGCAGGCAGCCAGGATGACTAAGTCATTCTTCCAGCCTTACTGGAGCAGGAGTCAGGCATGGAACCGGACATTTGCCATAATTGGAAAGCCTTGGTCAGAACTGCGGGACCCGTGGCTGCAGCAAAAGCCGTGGTGGGCTGTGAGTGGCTGGAGAGGCCACAGGCAGGGCACTCCAGAAGGGAGATCCATGGCCATGACTGTGCCTGCTGGGCAGGAGCTGTAACCAAAGCACACAAATAGCAAATTACGCATTTGGCCAAAATACTGGAAAACAAGGCTGGAGTTTCCGACACAGACACTTCCAGCCCCCTGTCATTGCCAAGGCCTTCTAAAAGCCTTTTTGGACTCCCACAGGCACATCTCCAGCCTTAACTTTCCACATGAGACCTTGAAGTGAGAAGCTATGTGAGAGCAGGAGGAAAAATGTTTGATTTCAGCGAGTTCATCTCCTTCCTTCCTGCCATGAAGGACAGGACACATCTGCGGCCACTCCAGCAACGCGTGACAACAGCCGAGCACCCTGTGGGAGCTGTGTGGGTGCTTCAGCACCCACAGCTCATTTAAGCACCATTTAACCACCCTGTCGGCGCCACTTGGCCCACAGCACCACTGAAACCCATCATCACCACCGGATGCTGCTGGGAAATGGGCACTGGAAGAAGAAAACCAGCAGCCCCTGGGCTGGTCCCCTGGGCGGAGGTGTCCATGGCACCGGGATTTTTGGCTCTGGCTGGCCTCTGAGCACATTTCTTCGCAGCACACCCAGCCCACAGCCTCTCCCATGGCTGATAAGAGCGTGACCTTTATCTTTGGTGACTCACAGCTGCTCCTGTTTCACTTGCCTGTCAAGGGCCTGTTGTCTCCTCCATGGGAAAACTCTGAGTGCTGACCAGGGGCAGGAGAAGCAAAACCACACCTGTGCCCAGAAACCCCTTTAGCCACAGCCATTCCACCACTTATGGCCCACTGGTGCCTCACCTGCTGCTTCTGCTGCTCCTCTCATGGTGTGAAGCCAGGCTGTAATGGTGATGGCTGCTCGCAGATGAGGATGAGAATGAGGATGAGGATGAGGATGAGGATGAGGATGAGGATGAGGATGAGGATGAGGATGAGGATGAGGGGCTGCCCCAAGGGAAGGGCAGCTGCTCAGCACTGCTGGCACACAGCTCCCTGTTTCCCAGCCTGAACTGCAGGAAGGCGGGTTTATTTTCATTCTCCACAAGCAGTTGCTGCATGTCATCTTGGATCAAGTGATTTCTCATCCAGCAGTAATGAGGGAAGAAAGGGGAAAAAGGCCTTCATCTCGTGAGAAAGCTGGGTACTGGGAAGGAGAAGCAGCTGTCCCTGTGGGAGCAGACTGCATTTCTCTGGGAGATAACAGGTTGTGGGTCACTGTAAAACAGTCCCCTCCACAAACCAGGCTGTGATAGATGATTGCTGGGCGAGGAGCTTTTGTCGAGCATCTAGGACCCCAGGGCAAAGGAAGTGGGAAGGCAGGGAGGAGGTTTGTGCTTGTAGGGGGCTGGCAGGGAGCCTGCAGTGGAATCTCAGCCCCGACCTTCAAAGGGAGGAGGCTCAGTGCTGACTGTCCCAGCTCCCACCCAGCTGTTTAAAAAGGCAGGTTTCACTTCTCCCTGGGTAAAGGCGACCTTGTTCTCCCATCTGGCCGGCAGCAGGGGTGACTCAGCCTGCCCACGCAGCAGCCGCCAGCCAGCTCCAGCTATATCTGCCGAGCAGGTGAACTGATCATTGTTCAGAAGGCCCTTGGACCTTGCCCTCTTTCCCTTTTCTTTCCTTTCCTTTCGCCCTTGCCCTCCCTGGAGCCACACTCCGTGAAGTGGCACTGGCCATAGGGTGGCACTGGCCATAGCACAGCCCTGGCCCCCTGCCTGCCTGCGGCCACTGCTCTGTGGGCACCAACGGCCTTGGGCCCGGCCATGCCCGGCCAGCAGCTCGGTGGTCCCGGAGCCACCTGGCCCTGCAAGCCAAGGGCAAGCCCGGCAGCGGCAGCTGGGGCGGAGGGAGCACTGAGGGCGCAGTGCAGCCGCAGAGCCGCCAGCTTTTTGTCTTAATGATTTTTTATCTCTGTCAAGAGGAAGTCATAAAGCGATTACGTTTTATTGAAACACGATGAGGAAGGGCATCCCAGCACATGGAACCAAGTCAAGGCCAAAGCTCCGGCTTCCTGGCTGCCAGAGAGAGCAATAAAACAGAGAGACTCAGCCAGCAGCTCGGGCCCTGCAATTATCACTGCTTCCCAAGGCAGGTTTCTACCACGTGCCTCCATTTTTCCCTCTCCAGTCATCCTTTAGGACAGACAGACAAGGTGGTGTCTACAAGAAAAATGAACACGTGAGCTGGGTAGGTCAGTCCCACCTTGGTGGTCACTGTGTGGGGTCACAGGCAAGGTGTTTCTATTACAGGGCAGCAGCCTAGTGCTTGGCATAAAATAAAATAAAATTTTAAAAATTAAAAAAAAATAGAATAAAATAGAATAAAATAGAATAAAATAAAATAAAATAAAATAAAATAAAATAAAATAAAATAAAATAAAATAAAATAAAATAAAATAAAATAAAATAAAATAAAATAAAATAAAATAAAATAAAATAAAATAAAATAAAATAAAATAAAATAAAATAAAATAAAATAAAATAAAATAAAATAAAATAAAATAAAATAAAATAAAATAAAATAAAATAAAATAAAATAAAATAAAATAAAATAAAATAAAATAAAATAAAATAAAATAAAATAAAATAAAATAAAATAAAATAAAATAAAATAAAATAAAATAAAACCAGCTCCCAGTTGTGGCTCTGCTTTAGCTTGCAGACACTCATCCCACCCCTGCAGCTCCTCCTGCCAACAAGCACCCAGTACTTTATCCAGGAGGCTGGTGCAGTGTGGGGGNCACTTCTCCCTGGGTAAAGGCGACCTTGTTCTCCCATCTGGCCGGCAGCAGGGGTGACTCAGCCTGCCCACGCAGCAGCCGCCAGCCAGCTCCAGCTATATCTGCCGAGCAGGTGAACTGATCATTGTTCAGAAGGCCCTTGGACCTTGCCCTCTTTCCCTTTTCTTTCCTTTCCTTTCGCCCTTGCCCTCCCTGGAGCCACACTCCGTGAAGGGGCACTAGCCATAGGGTGGCACTGGCCATAGCACAGCCCTGGCCCCCTGCCTGCCTGCCGCCGCTGCTCTATGGGCACCGATGGCCTTGGGCCCGGCCATGCCCGGCCAGCAGCTCGGTGGTCCCGGAGCCACCTGGCCCTGCAAGCCAAGGGCAAGCCCGGCAGCGGCAGCTGGGGCGGAGGGAGCACTGAGGGCGCAGTGCAGCCGCAGAGCCGCCAGCTTTTTGTCTTAATGATTTTTTATCTCTGTCAAGAGGAAGTCATAAAGCGATTACGTTTTATTGAAACACGATGAGGAAGGGCATCCCAGCACATGGAACCAAGTCAAGGCCAAAGCTCCGGCTTCCTGGCTGCCAGAGAGAGCAATAAAACAGAGAGACTCAGCCGGCAGCTCGAGCCCTGCAATTATCACTGCTTCCCAAGGCAGGTTTCTACCACGTGCCTCCATTTTTCCCTCTCCAGTCATCCTTTAGGACAGACAGACAAGGTGGTGTCTACAAGAAAAATGAACACGTGAGCTGGGTAGGTCAGTCCCACCTTGGTGGTCACTGTGTGGGGTCACAGGCAAGGTGTTTCTATTACAGGGCAGCAGCCTAGTGCTTGGCATAAAATAAAATAAAATTTTAAAAATTAAAAAAAAATAGAATAAAATAGAATAAAATAGAATAAAATAAAATAAAATAAAATAAAATAAAATAAAATAAAAT